>JAHZMX010000815.1:0-12401 GCA_027743895.1 Seira musarum | reverse complement strand
TACTTGTGTAGGAATGTATTTACGTGTGGGAATGAGGACAAGTTCATTTCTCTAATTACACCCCAAGCAAAGATCTTCCCTGCCTATCATAACTATAACTATTTTAATGATTTGTAGTGCAAAAGGGCAGACTTACAAGAACAATAGGTGACAATTTTGATACAAAAAATTGATAATTGGTTTCCCCTTTCAGCTCAACGCTTTAAATCATAAAAATCTTAAGGGGCGTTGAGTTGAGAAAGAAAATTATGAATTTTGAAGATGTCATTAAAAATATTACAACTCCCTTTTCATTCAACATCCTTCCTTTACTCTTGTTAGTAAAGCCAAATAAATCTGAAGATATTTTTTATTTACATTTCCCCACTCCCAATCTTAAAGGCTTGGCTGCTTTTCAAAGAACTTGAAACTGAAAGGAAAAGGGATATTATCACCGGAAGTCATATAAAAAATGTATCAAATGTGACTACAGAATATATCTTTGGCATCAACACCAACTGAAACTTCATCGTTCGGTTTGGTTTCCGGTAGAATTGTGAATCGAATGTGAGTCAAACACGAACAGAGCAAGAGGCCAAGACGTTTTTAAAGAAGACATCATCGTATTCGTGCACATCTCCAATGAATTTGAAGACATTGTATAATCTCATGCTAATTATAATTATAATTGCATGCACATATTTATTTATATTGACCAATAGACCGGAAGGAAGGAAGTCCATAAAAAAGGGAAAGCGACCGAAGTGAAGTGACTTGGCCTGGCCTTATTGCTTGTACTTAATTTTTTTGTGACACGGTCATAGTCAGAATCTGTAACAGTAACATTAAATAAGACATCTTTAAAATGGCCAAAAAAATGTAAACGTGTTTGCTCATGGCATTATGGCATGGCAGTAGGAACTCGGTCATAAATATTCTTCGATGATTTTAATTTGACTTCCTCATTTTCCTCATGACGTTGTAACCTGTTCTTTTTATTTTTTGAAATAAATGTAATGTGGCAGTAGGAACTCGGTCATAAATATTCTTCGATGATTTTAATTTGACTTCCTCATTTTCCTCATGACGTTGTAACCTGTTCTTTTTATTTTTTGAAATGTAATGTGCACACAATTGCACTGCATTTCGTGTACTAATTTGACTTCGACAGAATTGGACTGACTACATCCTTACGTGACTGTCTATCTCTTAGGTTCTCTTTTCGTGTTATGTATCTAGTCATCCAGTTCCAGGAACATGACATGCAATGCAAATTCATGGAACGCATTTGTAACTGGATTTAGATGGAATTATGACCCGATATGATTACATATTCTTTTCATTTGAATAGTAAAACTTTATGAAATAACATGCAACAAAAATTTCTAATTTCTACCGCAAATTCCCGTATTATGAATCCAGGATTAAATGAGAATATTTTGAGCAGTTTTATTCACCTTTACATTTTGCAATTTTTTGCAATTAAAAAACGAGAAAAGAAAATTTTTACAGAAATCTCATTCAAAATAAACAATTTTTTAAATCTAATTTCTCAAATATTGACTGAACTCCAAAAAATGCATTTAGCATAAACCCGGTTAAGGCATTCAATTCAAAGTAAATTCCGTAACTTGCTCGTGTCAACCAGAAGAAGTCAAATTTGTAAAGACTTGTGCAATCTAAACTTTATTTACGGGATTTCATTCATTACTTTGCGATGACTATCTTCATCTATTCTTCTATAATTCCATTCCAGAGTCTAGTCCAGTCCAGTCTATGACGAATGGCGGGTAGGAGTATCAAATTCATCCAAGCACGAAAACGGAAATGAAAAAATGAAAATAAAACTGGAATAAAACCCACCAAAAAACTAGCCTCTTTATGTTATGAACATGCTTAATCTAATTTTATTGCATATTACAAATTTTCTTACCACGTACAATTTCAAAACATGCATCACTACTGGGTAACATAAATTAGGTAATTTCTGTTCTAAATTTTTATAACCACTGTACTATTACTATTACATAAGCATTATTAAAAGAAATAAAAATATTGTGGTCTGCGGCCAGGCCTGGGGTATCATCATCATCATTTTCTATCTGATCTAGACTCCAAACTCCAAACAGCTTTTTTTGTTATTTAATTTGCAAGCTGCAACTGCTAACTTGTTTCGCAAGTTGCAAAAAATATTTTTTTTTACATAATCTCTTTCAATCACTATTTTCTTATGAATGTCTATGCAAAAATACATTACGTTCGTATTGGTACCTCATCATCATCATTTTTATTTGCTCATTCACAATCACAGTCACAACAACTGATATTCTCGTTCGATGTTTATAGTTTTGTACTAAAGTGAATTGTGTATTTTTTTTCATAAAATAAACAATTTTTTTTCTCCATTCGATTTCTACGAAAGAAGATTCAGATGAGATGGATCATCTCGCATCTTTGTGAACTGTGAGGAAAAATACATATTCATGCGATGATGATGATGTGATGGTGATGTAGATCAGCATCAACATCATTCATGATCATTAGGCATGCATGAATATTTTTTTAAAGAAAAAATATATATTCGAACCGCTGAACAAATCATAATCATATTCATGGTAAAAATCGAATCGGAATCAGTCTGCAAAAGAAGTTTACGGACGATTGACGACAACGACAGAACTTCCAGTTTTTAAAAGGCGTGACAGTGCAGTGACGTGATTAGAGGATCTTGCTGAGGAGGAGAGCCGAAAATAAAGGGTAAGAAATGCAGTTTAATTTTTTTTATTCACAAACTTCAAACTTCTTCGTTTTGAAAAAGTGGGAATTAATTTAGCCATGTTTAAACATTTAAGTTTCAACAGAAAAAGTTTTTTTCTTAAATTCGTCACGTTAAGTCGAGTGAAGTGCACAAGACGAGTGTTTCCGCAAATCGTAGTGGTCGGTTCAATGCACACATTTTTAGCGTGATCATTATCATTAGCTTTAGTAGAAGCTTACTCAAATTTTTCCATATTTCCTGGCTTTTTTTATTCGTTTGACGATTGCCGGACCAGAGCAAGAAAAAATTATGTAGGAATAAAATGAAAAACCTTAAACCGTACTTTTTTAAAAGTCATGTCGGAATTTTCAAAAGTTTTATTTAAGTCATTTTTGAACCACTTCGCCAATTTTAAAGCTCAAATTTAAAACAAGTTGACCTGGAGCAACGCAAATAAAATATATTTTTTCCGTTCGAATCAACATTAATTTTTAGGTAATTTATTTTAGATTTGCGTTTAAATAGGAAAATTGCGGTAGTTTATCTAAATTAAGGAAGAAATTAAACTCTTCTTCTATTTATTTGAGTAGGGAATGATATCATCGTATCATTCTTGTGGTAGTCATCATCATTTCATGTAAATAACTTTAGAAAACGTTTGTTAGTACAGTACACTATCAACGTGTAAATAGTCAGTCTTCGCAGTCACTTTATCCCATCTTTAGAAACTTCACTTTTAACCGTAATCGTAATCGTGATGCATATTACCCACTAGGAGGAGACGAAACTAAAAAAGGATATTTTTGTCAAGTACGCGTGAACAAACAAACATCAATAAATTCCTCTGTACATTCTTGCTTGAGATAAGCCTTAGACTGTACACAGACATAAAAATTCAAAGTTTATTCACATTCATTTCATTTCATTCTCCCTTGGTTTACTTGCTAACCACTAGTCAGCTCGTGCCTATTTACTATTTACTTACAAGACTTTGTTCATATTTGTGATTATAAAAAAGAGTTTCTTTTTCTGATTTTGATAGATTCAGATGAAGTTTTTATATAAAGAACTCTCCATATATTTGCACCTTTAAGTAATTTTTTGTTGTATATAAGTCTTTTTACAGAATTCAAATTCCCTGTTTTTTTGGATTTCCTTTCATTTTTAGCGAAACGAAATTCATTTTTCAAAAAAGCATTTGCTGGAATGTAAGACAAATTCCAGTGCATATTTTCCCTCGAACAAGCTTTCCGTTTTTTTTTTTTCATATTTTTTTCCTTTAGATCTAAATGAAAATATTCGCAATAAATTCACGGTAAAATCCCCTCTTTGAGATTAGGGCTTCTGTAGCAAACTAATCGTATGAATATGAATATATGTATCGGAATTTGATCTAAAACCTCACAAATTTTAAAAGCTCCCGGTTTCAACGGTTTTTTATACATCGTATAAACAATTTTTCCTTTTAGGGATGCAATAATACGAAGAGTTCACTTTATTTACTATTTACATCGTTCTCACTTCTCTACAGAACAATAGATTTATGATAGGCTTGGCTTTAACTTCGTATTTCTTTCTTTCATGCCTCCTCCTCCTCCACACTCAACTCAACCTAAAGACTTCGCAAAGACGAGTAAAGTAAAGGGTGTGGAGTGGATTGGTTTGGATTGGAGTAATGGAGTGAATTGAAGTGAAGGTTATGGGATGTGGATAAGGTGACGTGACGTTTCCCTACAAAAATAATACCTCGATAGTTTATAGCTAATTTTGCTAGTACTTTTTTGTTGCTCTATTGATTTATGCTCAATCTCAATCACTTACATGCAACCTACAACTACGACTATGCAGCATTGTGTTCGTTCACTCTTCTTTGGTATCATCATCTCAATATTCCCAATCACAATCACATTAAATTAATTTTTTTATGATTTCGTAATCATAAAAAATTAATATTTTTTTCCGATACGTTTCTTGCGAATTGAGTTTGGTATTTATTGAGCCGTGGCTCGTGGAGGGAAGAAGACGATTCATTTTTGTTTTTGTTTGTTTGTCCTTTACCGAATTGGCAGGTTGCAGATATTTTGCTCCAGTTACAGTTGTGTTGTGATTTTTGCTTTTGTCTTCTGTCGCGACAACCACGATCACAAGCGTCTGACAAGAATTCATAATGAGGTGGTCGATCGTGACATCCCTTGGAGCAGGAGCCGGTGCAGTGATCCTGATCGCTTGCGTCTTGTCCACGTCCACCGTTGTGGAAGCAAACAAGGTAAAAAAACAAAGTGGAGGCTAAAAAAATTGTATTGATTTATTTGTAAAAAGGATGACACCTGCTCTTTTTCTCATGGAATGAAATGGGGAGGACATGACACAGGGACATTATCGTTTTATGTACATTTTTAATGGATATAATGATTTTCTCGACCTGCATTTTTTCTGAAAGCCAAACCAATGTTTTTTGTCCTTCCGTTTTTTTATTTGAAAATCAGGGATCGTGAAAGTTCAGGGTTTTGTGGCAAAAAAAATCCCATGGATAATTTAAGGTTGGATTTGTGAGAATGAACTTTAAATGTGTTTTTGTAACGGACAATTTTAATTTATTGAATGAATTATCATGAAATCCGTTATTGCTCGAACTGCTTAGCACTTGTAATTATTTTTTGGATTCGTTTTGAAGCAAATATTTTTTATAAGACTTTTTAGACTTGAAAGAAGCTTCATCTAATTTTGAGCTTGATGGAATTTCAAGGCAAGTTGCATAAAATTTAATAAAGTCTCTTTGCTTCGACGCTGACCTATTTCACCTTTGTTCTCTAATAACTTCTAATTCTAAATGCTGAGTTTTCGATGTAAGGCATGCATTCTTATTTCGTCCAGGACAAAACAAACCAAATTTTATTTTGTACATGCAAAATCCGTTTCGTGGGTATTTTCATCGTAAAAACCGACTCTTTGTAAATATTGTCTGCATTTCCGTTAAAACCCATCACAATATTCGAAATAAGTGTTTTATGCGAATGTAATAGTTGTGCTATAATAGTAGTAATAACGGCCTCTTTTTTGTCCTGTTTTGTTTTTTTAGCGTGTTCCCAAACCCATAATCCAGGTTTACTATGAGTCATTATGTGGAGACAGTCGGCGTTTTATCACAAGACAATTGTACCCACTGAAGACATCCCCTCTTGGAGAATATTTTTATGTTCAACTGATCCCATACGGGAAAGCTACGGTAAGCAAAGAAAATTAGCGTTCAAACTTATTCAATTCCAAATTGTTTCATTTCTTCACAACTACTAATTCAAATGTACTTGGAAAGGTGTCGCGTCGCATATATTGGACAATGAAATTATGTTTTTAAGAGGATTTCAAACGAAGTTAAAGTTATTTCTCAAAACAATTTTTTTTTGCTTTTCATTTTCAACTGATTATTACATGTAGTTAGATGAAGGGAAAATTAATATCTACTAAGGTGTTATTTTCCACGATAGATGTTTTCCCGTTACCGGCTTCTATTTGATTTTTCACACAATTTTGATTGAACCTAATATATTTGGTTTGAAATCAATTTTTTAAAACATTATTCATTGGCATTTCATTTTAACTACCATTTTTTTCAAATTGTATGCCTTCTAAAATGAATACAATTACACGAAATATGACTTTGCTCAAGTCAGTAATCTAACTCGATGAAATCTAAGTACCTAATTTTTAGCTAACGAAGTTAAAATATTATTCAAAATATTCAAGGAAATTCGAAGGAAGCAAATTCGCTTGTTTCAAAAATTAAATCATTCAAAAAGAGAATTTCATCGAGTTTCAGTCCGATTCTTTCTATTCTGTCCACCCTAGTGCAATTTTTATAGAGTTGGTGTACGACAGAAAATGCAGCAGAAGAAATGGTTTTATGTTCTAATCCGAAAGGAACGGAAAAACCGATATGAATCTTGACTAATTCATCGTCTCTGGAGGAAAGATAATGCATTTCCCAATAACAAAACAATTTTTCTTAATGTTCATGATTATCGTCACGAAAATGCTGGACAATTCTCTCAATCTCACATTGCCCCTGGTTGTATAAACAATCTACTTTCCTTTTTCATTCCAGACTCGTCAAAACGGCGACACCTACAGTTTTGACTGCCAACACGGTCCCGATGAATGCCGTGGAAACAAGCTCCACGCATGTGCTATAAGGCACCTAAATGAATCCCAGTCTTTTGAGTTCGTTTACTGCTCAATGGCCGCCCAATTCCCTCCAAACGCTTTGAATGATTGTGCCTCCCGCGTGGGAGCATCCAGTGCAGAAATTGAGAGGATTCAGGAATGCACATCCTCATCGGAAGGATCTGAGCTTCTCGCAAGACATGGAGAAAGGACTCACTCGCTCTCACCAAAATTGTACTTTGTTCCATGGATCACGATTAGTGGAATTTTCAATCAAGACAAGTTCCAACAGAGTCTTTCAGATTTGAAGACGGTCGTATGTCGAGAGCTCCACAATGAGGGAAAGAGTCCGGAAGCTTGTACGTTTGAGAATAGGGGAGAACGAAAAGTTAGACTAGTTCCTTTTGACAGTCCTGCTAATAATTATGAACGCAATCATAATCACAATCAGCCTCCTCCTATGTTTTGGTAGATTTAGAAATTAAATATTTGCATAGAATTCAGAGATGGCAAATTAATGGGCTTTTTGGAGAAATTTCTAAAAAATAGTGCCACAAATAGTAGTCACTTGCAAAGAATCTGAGATAATTCAAATGTCAAGCTTCCCTGAAATCTGAATTTATTTAGGTAACTTTTGCCTTATAGCCTTATATAATTTTATTAAAGGAAGAATAGACAAATTTGAATTTATGGCATCGATCGTACAAAGAATATCATAATACAAAAGCAGATTTTGTTGATATTGACAGGGAACTCTAAAAAATTGTTTCTCCAATTAAGTTCGTACATTTCAATTTCCAACAATTTTCAAAATTCAGTAATGGAAAATTCTAACTTTTGAAAGAAAGAAAATAACGTACTCGAAAGATGGAATAATAATTTGCGCAATCGTTAGTCAAAGTGTTTTTAAAATACCTGAGTGCCAAGAAAAACCCCCAATAACCGAAATTCCCGATTCAGGAAATGAATTAAAAAAATCCACTAAGTTCACTCCGAATTTTTCTTTATTCCTTACAAAAAGTAATGACAGATTTTGTAGGGTAAAAAAATGATAACTCAAAATTTAAATACATCCAACGAAAATTTAAAAGAGTTTTTGAGTTATCAAGGCTTTAATATTCTCGTTCAAAGAATTTTTTAATTTTTTAATTTGAAATTCTCAGATTTATTTGCCCACATTCCAATGCCAACGTTTATATTTTTCGGCGTTTTTTAAAATATGTAATTTGAATATCTCTCTTTTCATACCCTTGAATTTGAACATAATCCTTCAAATCCATTAAATGTAAAAAAGCCCTGAATTTATTTGCCATCTCTGTTCGAAATGCTTAAGCAATTATGTTTTGTTTGTAGTTCATGTAATAAGTAAGCAGTAGATCATCAGCTTCTTTAAAAAATCAATTGTGCCATCGCCATCTCAAATAATTTTTGTTTGTTTTTTGTTGTTTTGTTAAATTATAATTAAAATTACGATTAATTATGCATGTGCATGTCCGTAGTACTTAGAAAGCTTCAAAATGTCCGCACCACCGCCAAAGCCCAACCCACTCACACCTCGGCTTTGTATGAAGTTTTTCATTTACAAAAAATGTTGTTCTTTTCCAAAATATGTAATTTATAAATATGCAGGTGAAGGACTAGATTTGAGTTTACCTGTTCGATATAACTCTGGAGGAAATGCCAATCAAAATGAAAGACTTAGTATTGCAACAATATCCGTCCTTAGCTTATTCTTCTTCGTTGGACAGCGTTACCTCATCCGTTGAAAATTAAACTATAATTCAGTATTTTATACACGATTTTGTTTTAAAGAGGTTTAAATTTATTCAAGTTGAATGTTTTTTGTTGAATAATAAATAAAACGAAGCCATGTCATGTCATGTAAAAAGTGAAGTCATGTCTTAATCAAGAAACAACTTAATTCTTGGCTGGACACGCAGTGCATCCACCTTTATTGGTCGGGTCATCATGAATCAGAAATTATAAATTGTTGCGTGCATTGGATTTAATTAATTTAATTAGGTCTTTTTATTCATTATGCATCATCGTTCCTCGAATGAAGTCAATCACCGCTTTACCATATTCCTGAAAAAAATATAACAATTCACTTGAATGAATCAATCGGGCTGCATATTAAGAATCATAATAATTTGTACATCTGCAATTTCACGTAAAATTGACTCAGGAATTTTTTTACCTCAGGATATCTCCTAAAGTGCATGACATGTTCGGACCCCTCAAATCTCATTTTCTTCACTTGATTCCCTCGTGACTCGCAAATTTTTGCAAATCGCTCAATACTATCCGCCGGAATGAGATCATCCTTATCAGAATATAAAAAGAGGAAATGATGATTTCTCGTTCGCGCAATATTCTCAAGCCAATTGAATAGCGGTGACAAATTTCGATCAGGATTCTCCAGAGAATCCAGTGTTTCTCCGTAAATGCAGAAAGTGATCGCAAGTTTGAAAAAGAACCAGAATATGTGACTAATCATGAGGGAAGCCGTTAAACATGCTATTCCATAACGGATTCTGAAAATGACAATAAAAAAAATAATTAAGTTTTCTGTTCATAAATTACTTGGAATTGAATTAAAGGATGTTACCGGATAAGGCCTTATTTTGGGCCATTGAGTTGCATGGCGATTTTCGTTACTAATCGCTACCACTCTTTGCTATATAGTTTATAGCTCACGAACATGATATTATGATTGGAAAAGATGCTAACGACCGCTGAGAAAGCAGTTTGGACACTTCTGGGTGACGGTGCCGAATCGAAAATAGTTCCTTCGATGTTCACATGCAGAGAGCTTTGAGGATCTTGATTTTCTTTGATAATGTAAGAATACGTGTTGCCTCCGCCATTGGAAAAAACGTGGAAGAAAATTGGATGATCGGCGAGTTTGAGGTGGTGAATGTACTTCAAAATATCTCTGGCTAAATCGGGAAGTTTTTGTAGGCCAATGAAATGGTAACGTAAGGGTGTGATGTAGCGCATGACTATGCATCTGTCAATGTAAATTATTTCCAAAAAAATAATATAAAAAATGTATTTGGCTAATTTTACTTATGATAATTTTTTTCAAAAAGCTGCTCAATTGTTTTATAGTGCCAAAATTAATCGAGTTTATTTCTATTAGATTTCGTACCCATGTTTCAGATAAAAATCTGAATATTTTGAGAGATATTTGTGCTCTGCTCCAGCCCAACCCAAGAGAACGATGACAAGCTTTTTCTTCCCATTTTCTAAAGGTTTTGGTAAAATCCGGTCTTCGGTTTGATCTTCCGTTTCAGGAGGATACTGAACTCGGATGTCCATCTCTGCATTATTTGTCAATGCTTCCATTTTGTCAGTCAAACTCAGAACTGTTTTTGTTCACTTCACACTTTCACACACTAAAACCTCAATCACAAAATTCCTTTCGATTCAAAGTCAAATTCGTTTCATTGAGACCTCTTCTTCGTTCACCGCAACATGATATACTGCGACTCGTAGTCCAATTCCAACTTCCAACTTGAGTAAACTTCTGTTTCAAAACAAAGTATGCAGTTTTTTAATTCTCAAATTATAGTATCCTAGATAACATGGGAAAATCTGAAGAGAATTGATAAAAATAATAAAGGATAATTCGAGGAAATAATGTTATTTCTTTTTGCTTTGAAATGTTTGCGCATGTTTTTCCTTCAAGCAATTCTTAAAACTGCTTTATGATCCCTCAATCAGAAAGTATTTAATGAGCTTATGTAAACACATTTACCCGTTAACTCAAGCTCAGGTATTGCTAGAATGATTTGTGTTGAGTTGCTTCACGCTCCAAAAAACGCAATGAATTTTTAACCAGAGATGGCAAGTACGACTTGTGGATGTGGTGGATTTAGGTTTCAATTTATTGTACATTCAATGGCCACTAAAACCCACGCGTTCTTATGACCAGGTAACCCAGTTCGCACATTTTTTTTATTTTGAAAAATCCAAAAGGATTGCTTGATTGCCTATTCACCTCCACCGGGCAAAACCCATTTTGCCATCTCTGGCTTTCAAGGATACTTTAATTCAAACAACTCTTAAGCTTCAAAGATATGAATGAACTGCGACCATCGGACCGGCCAAAAGCGTTATGGTTCCTTTTCAATACAAATTACAAACCTGTAATTACGATTGGTGTTACCTGTTACTTAATAATTGGTTACATGGGATGGGATATTTGTGAAAATGGCTAAAGGAAAGAAAAGATTAGGTCGGCCGACGAAAGTCAAGACAAATTGAAGACCAAAAATACATGACATGATTTTATATTAAGCCAATTGCGTTTGTGTTCGTGTTTGTGAGTGAGAATGCGGTGATGTTATCGTATGATATGATGATGCACATTGATGATCACGATGATCATGAATGAATGAATCATGCAAATTTTATTCAAGCCATAAAGCCATATCATGCCAGCGACAGACCAGACGTTACTTAGGTATACAGCGCTTAAGTATTTTCTTTAAAAGTCATTTTCGTTGAATTTAGCAATATCCTTCCCTGCCTATTGCCTTCGTCTATCATTTTTTATCTGTTTGACCAACACTCTTTTGTACTTTGTACCGTCAACAATCCTAAATCCGCTAATTTATTTACATGATGCAACTCATATTAAACAAGAAAGTCAAAGATAAAGGCTCTTTATACCGGCGTTCAATACAAAGAACTTATTATTCGGTTTGATCACCTCTTTTGGGACTTATATAAATTAACTAATTATGTTATAAACTCACGAAACTACTTTTTGAATTAAGTTTACATTTTTCAATTTATGACATTTTTTAAAGCATAAGATCGAAAATGTCACTAAAATTCACTAACCGATATGGTGAGCTTTCTGGCGTTCATGCTGTGCCTAAATAATTTTTACCTTGGCTCATTTATAGTTTTATTCTTCCTTTACCGACCAACGAAGCGAAGCAAAGTGTAAATAATTATCACATTAATTTAAAATCCTACGAACTTTGTACTTATCATCACAAAAATGAGATTTTTTAATGAGAAACGTATCCTCTGCCAATGTCATGCCAAGCCTTAATCTGAAACTAATGTGACGTGTAAGGTCCTTCTCGAAAATAATAAAGATTACACCAAAGAAATACGTCCAAAAAATAATTGAATACCTAGACTAGGTACTTAACCTTTGGAATTTACCTGGAATAAAAATTAAGATTTTTTACTTCACTTTACGTCAGCATAAGAAATGTCACACTCACGAATCACTGTTTGTGAGTTCCTAATTTCATTGAAATATTTTTGCGATATTTTGCAAATATTATTGGAACTTGGAACACTGTTCAATCTACAACACAACATGCATTTCCACAAGAAAGAATGGGTAAAGTCTAAACTGCAGCTGGTTTGGATTTTGGAATATCCTTTCGGTTGTCAAATAATACCGCACACGTGCTCGCTCATGTAAGTTTAGAGCTGCTTGTGTTGGAGAGAGAATGTGTGGGACCCAAATGTAAAG
>JAHZMX010000813.1:0-13084 GCA_027743895.1 Seira musarum | reverse complement strand
CGGCGTTCCCGTATCTGGTGAAGACATTATCAAGTGATAGTCTTATTCAGGCATTGAAAAAGATTGACAACATGGTGGACAAACCGGTGGTTACCTTACAAGCTTTGACAGCTACGGAAGCCGTTGACAAGGTCTTGGCAGCAGAAACTCGGAAACGGATGGACGTAAGTCGTGATGCCCTTATATTTTACAATCTTCTCCATTTCATGGAATCGAAAAATTGGTAACTTATGCCCTCCTTTGTTTGAATTTCACGTTAGCGAGCTCGCCGTAAGTCGCAGTACCATTATTACAACGACCCAGATCGTGACGGAAGGACTAGCAGACCATATGTAAGGGAAGGTGGCATTTTCGGACGCAAAAAAGAGATGGACGAAGGAACAGACCACAACAGAAGGCGTGAGCGTGGTATACCTAGTACGAATCTGTTCACGTACATCCAAGGCTTTGATTTCGACAAGCCTTGTGGAAAAATCCCTGAGCCTGAAGCCGAAGAGGCTGCTGCTGCGGCAACTACCGAAGAAAATGTTGAGTTTATGAATTAGATAACTTTTAATTATGACGTTTTCTAACATCTAACATGACATGAGAGGTTGACCATTTTATTTCTACTTTCTATTACCTTTGATCTTAATCAATTGATCGTAACATGACATTCCAATTTTTATGGTTAATGAATTGTCTTTTGTTTACTTCATAAATATTAAATGAAATATGTATCTAGTATCAGATTCTATTCCAGTGTTAAAACGTAGTCCAGTGAATTTAGTAATGTATTTCCTAAAGTACAATAATGTGAGCTCATGAATATGAAATGTATTATAGTATGTAATACATTGAGATTAGATGGAATACGATAATACGATACACCAAGATTTGGTTAGATGTATTTGCTTATTTTTTATGATTTTTTTCACAAATCTTCATCTGTTTTTTTTATCAAAGTTAGAGTCAATGTCGAAAAGCAATACGTACATCGACTCGATTTATCCCAAGTCCATTCCAAAGACAATTATGTGCTTGCTATTCAGATCAATGCACGATCATTAGCACAGTTACGCATAAACATAACGGAAACTGTAATGTTGCATCTATATGATGCTTTTCCAACATCACCTTCAGTCAGCTCTTAGCAATCGTTTTGCATCCATCCATTGTCACGTAAATTCATCACTATCAACTTACTTTATAGTTGCATCTATATGATACTTTTCCAACATCACCTTCAGTCAGCTCTTAGCAATCGTTTTGCATCCATCCATTGTCACGTAAATTCATCACCATCAACTTACTTTATAGTACCGTTACTTTTATATGTGGGGGAAGATGCGACAGGTTCATTATTCCATCCTATTCATATTCCCTTCTCACTTTTCGAAACAACAAATTTTGATTTCTCCGTTCCCGAAAAGAAGTCAACATGAGGAAGTGGATAAGCCTTTTGAAAAGTGCGATTTTAAGTTTTGCAATTTACATGTGGTTTCTTGGTTCATCGCTTTTGGTAGAGATTGACACAAAGTTTCGTAAAGAGACTTTACTAAACACGATCGAAAGTCAAATGACAAATTCAACCGTACACATTGCCAACACTTGTGCTAAATATATTTCAGAAAATGTACAGGAAAACGGCGTTGGAAATGCAACGGAAAAATTTGTGGTGGCAAGGAAGCAGAAGACCATCAGAGACAATTTAATTTATATTCCGGAGCTCCAGCAGGCTTGGTGTCTTGTTCCAAAGGTGATAAATTGAATATTTGATGAAATGGCAAGTAGCTATTAAAGTTATAGACATTTTCCTCATTAATTCATAACCAAATACTGAAATTAGGCAGCGAGTACATCCTGGAGCCACAAGATTATTGAATCACTGAACTTAAACCATGAAAAGTTCCAGAGGGATTTGAAGAATGCAAGTATACCTGTGCAAGTGTTCTTAAGAAAGCATTTTGGAAATATTGTAGGAAGCAGAAGACCATCAGAGACAATTTAATTTATATTCCGGAGCTCCAGCAGGCTTGGTGTCTTGTTCCAAAGGTGATAAATTGAATATTTTGATGAATGGCAAGTGGCTATTATAGTTAAAGACATTTTTCTCATCCAATTCATAACCTAATATTGAAATTAAGGCAGCGAGTACATCCTGGAGCCACAAGATCATTGAATCACTGAACTTAAACCATGAAAAGTTCCAGAGGGATTTGAAGAATGCAAGTATACCTGTGCAAGTGTTCTTAAGAAAGCATTTTGGAAATATTGGATCTAAGGTTGGAGCAGTTGAACATTTCATTGTTTGGTACGCTTGTGCAAAAAATTCGCTGATTTTTCTTGACGCAGACTTATAGGGATATTGCCGCGTCAACCTCGTTGAAGAAAATCGTCCTTGCGCGACACCCATTTTCGAGGTTAATCAGCGCATTTGAAGACAAGTTGAAAAATCGAAAAGCAAAAAATGACAGCATGTACTTTTTCTCGTAAGAATAGGGTTTTTGAAAATTATTGTTAATTGTAAAGGTAGGTGATGAAAGGTTTTGATTTTGCAGGCGATACGGGGTCAAAATTAACCGGGCGTTCCGAAGGAACAAGCGCTTAAATAAGAGGAAAGAGCCAGTTTTTGAGGAATTTGTGGAATATTTGCTTCAAACTGATGTAAACCATTGAGATGTGACTAATGTAATTTAAAATAAATATTCTTTCATTAAGGGGGATCTATCTTAACGACTTTAATTTTTCAATGCAGCCAATTGATTATGATGAGCACTGGATGCCAATTTCTCTTTTATGTGGTCCATGCAAAGTGCACTACAATCACATAATTAGACAAGAAGATCTTAAAAATCCATCAGCAATGGCATTTCATTTGAACAAACTTAGATTTGGCGATAATGACCATGCAGGAATCGTGAGAGAAAACGTAACGCCTCGAGAATTTAGGAAGATGGAAGATTATTTTAAAAATATAACCTCTAAGCAGGTAAGCAAGATTTAAATCGTTTAATGATCTAGTAAATAACATAACCCTGAATGAACAATCTTAACGTTTCAGATAAACCTGCTATACAAGAAGTACGAAGCCGATTTTAAATTATTTTCTTACAACTTAAAACTTCTTGCCAGCTAAGATGAACTGCAGTGAATTGAATTAAATTGAACTGAATGAAGACAATTTTGAGTGTTGAAACGTTTATTATAATATTATAAATAATTTATAATTTATGGGACAGGTAAAATGTTCAGCTACTTGTTTGGTTGACCGACACAATTTTAATAATTAATGACAATACGTACATTTGGGATGGCATTTAACTCCATTGACACCACACTTGCAGCCTCCTGATATATCACCTAGAAGTCAAAGTTACATTTCATCAATTTTTGTAACTTGTCAGAAGCGGTGCAATCAGAACTCATTTTTTAGTTTACCTTTTCCACCTTTCCCCCATCGAAATCCTTTGGTGACCCAGCAGATTTCGGTTTTACAGTATGAACAACGAACCCAATCACATCTAAACGGATTGATGGAAATTATTTATATTCATATTCCTTTCACTTCACACCAATTAAGTAGTGAGTTTTCAACTTACCCCCATTTTTTCAGCAAAACAACATGACACGCAGGACAATCTAACGCCTCCCCCCTTTGAATCATTTTCTGAGAAAATACCAAATCCTGTTAATGAATCTTTCTATTCTTTTTTAATCATAAGCTTGTTAACTAGTCACCTCCAACATTAATCTTGATTGCTTTGCATCTTCATCAGTCTCCGCAGCGATAGCCAGTTCCCTCTGATACTTTTGACAGTCCATCCCCTCATGAATAGCAGCACAAGTAAGACAATTTCGTTTTTTGCAAACCGGACAAAAGAATATGTTCACATCATCTTCAAACACACACCATCCAGTGCAGTCTGGCGTTTTGCAGTGAAAAGTGTTGACGATTTTGCTCTCCGCAAGCTTGACCGAACGGGCAAGGTATTTTTCGAAAATTTCGGAAGGGACAAGCTACAAATTACAAGACTTTTCGTGAAGATTTTTTTTTCTTTTTTAGAGAATAAGCTTTAAATCTCTACTTTTATTACCGCTTTGATTTCTCTCTCTTGGAGATTGTTATTGCATGCGTAATCATTATCGCGATAAGGGCACTTTACAGTTGAGTCATCGGCATCTGTGTTGACGATTTTGCTCTCCGCAAGCTTCACTGAACGGGCAAGGTATTTTTCGAAAATTTCGGAAGGGACAAGCTACAAATTACAAAACTTTTCGTGAAGATTTTTTTTTTCTTTTTTTAGAGAATAAAGTTTATTTAAAGCTCTACTTTTATTACCGCTTTGATTTCTCTCTCTTGGAGATTGTTATTGCATGCGTAATCATTATCGCGATAAGGGCACTTTACAGTTGAGTCATCGGCATACTGGACGCATCCCACCAGACATTCCCTGGAAAAAATAAGATAAAACTAATCATGCCAAAAAATTGCAAAATGTTTCCCTCTTAACATAGGTGCAGATGGATACCTGCAAAAGACATGAAGACAATCCCTTAAAATGATCCCCTCCCCTTTTGGTAAACTAGCAAAACACACGGGACACTCAGCATCTTCCATAGTAAAAATTAAATCCTGCCGTTCCATCATCTCCATCATTTTAAGGTAGGACTGTGCACTATCATCCTATGAAAATGAGTTTACACTTGGAATCACCATCATCACTAGTAATAATTGTAGCCGTACTGTACTGTACAAAATTGTCAGCATGTCTGCAAAATTGCATTGCATTGCATACAGTCATTATATTTGATCTGGATTTAGATTTTCAGAAAAGATACGGAAACCATTTTATTCATTGTACCTGTTTTTTACTTGAATCCTCCGTTTTTGGAGCAGTTACGGTGCTAGACGTGGAGGCTGAGGTTGAGGAAGCCGAAGATGGGGAAGGTGCCACGTAAGCTGTGGGTGGAGTTGTGGTCTTTGTAGAAACAGATAAAGGTTGCACATGAGCCACAGCAATATTTGATGGGGCACCATTAGAACTGTTGCTAATTTTTGAATTTCCACTTTGGGAAAAGGTTGAAACGGTCGATGAAAAATAAGAGGTCAAGGGAGCACTTGTTGGAGTGTTATTGCTGCTGGATAAATTGCCTGTTAAAGCGGAGAAAAAAACGGCAGGCGATGAAGCTGAAGCTGTAGTTGGTGTTTCAGGGTTGCTGTTATTATTTTGCTGATTATTCTCAGTTTTTAGTTGCATTACAAAAGCGGATGGACGAAGGAGCAAGCCCTTACTTGCATTTTCAGTTTGGCTTACCGATGATGATACGGAAGCAGCGAAAATTGAAACTGGAAATGTCGGGGATGTGTCATTTCCACCACCAATTCGGGAGCGTGGAGCAGGAAATGGTAAGGTTGTTTGGCAATATTCGTTAATTGATGCATTCTCAATTGTTGAGGTTTGGGATTGAGAATTGACTTGTTTTGGCGTTGGTGAACGCTGAGTGTCTCGCGGTGCCCCTGTTTCTGATTTGAGATTTGTTCTTGGCGTTGGCGTCGGTCTTTCCACCACAGTTTCCTCCTGAACGACTTCCTTTGATAATTCTACTTCTTTGCTAATCTTTTCAGGAGATGTAATTTGCCTTTTAATTCCTCTTGGTGTAGGTTGCGGTGCGGAAGCAGCTTCTTCTGGTTTGGTCGCGGAGTCAACAACTTGAGTTGAGGGCTTTGTTATCGCTTGTGAAACACCCGAGGCCTGACTAGTTTGAGTCTGAGATGATAAGTGTGCCGTTGGTGGAACGGGTGGCTTTTTTGCATTTTCGCTTCCAATTAAATTTGATGGTCCAGGAGAAGTTGTTGTTGCAGGGGAAGTTGCTCTCTGACTGTCATTTGTGACTTTCTTTGATTTCTCTGGGCGTTCTGGAGGTTTACCATCTTCAGATGTTGGAAGCAATATTCCATTGAATCGATTTTCCGGACTTATTGGTCGCTCTTGGCTTGCCACTTTCTTTGACTGATTTGATTTTGGTTGCAGTTTTTCTGTTGACCCAGAAGACGTATTCGTGAGCTTTTCCTTGCTTGAGGTAGGGGTAAGTTGAGATTTTCCTGATTTCTTTGTTAAGGATTTAGTTCCCTTTGATTCACTGCTCCTTCGCAAATTCGGACTCTCGCTCGAGCTTCTGATATTTAATATCTTTGATGATGGCCCAGGTGAAGGCTCCTTTACAACTAATTTGGTTCCAGGCCTTGATGGACTCGGATCTCTAGTCTTTCCAAATGTTTGTTCAGCAACTGCCTTGAATTCCGCTAATTTCTGTTGTAAAGAAAGTGTCAACGCGGAAGCCGCGCTTAGAGTGTCGGATACTGACTGTGGTACATTTTTGATACTGACATCTTTTCCAACATTTGGACTTGGCTTGCTTTCTGAAGTTGACGCTATGCTTTGTTTCCCTGCTGTAAGCTATGTTTTGCGGTTTAACTTGGGGTTTAAATTGTGTCGATGGTATCGGGCTTCGGGAAGGAAGTGGTGGAGGTGAGGTCTCTTCGTCTCCAGGTGCTAAGAGCTTCCCCTCTTTCACATGTGTTGGCACTTGGTTTGATGTCTGGGCAGCGGTCGACGTTTTCTTAGAAGCCGATTTTGTAGGTCTGACATTATCCAAATTATTATAGACCGGACGCTCATCGACACATTCATAAGCATGCATTGTCACCGGATCAATAATTGGAGCTGGAACACTAGACGATGGACCATTTACTGAACCAGTCGCAGAATTCATATTAGGTTCAAGAGAACCACTTACGCCTTTACTGCTGACCTTCGCCATTTTACCATTTTGAGTAGGTACGTTTCCCATATCAGGAGTGACAAGAAACAAGAAGGCCATTGAATCCCGTTGCATATCAAATGAAGATAAGGATTCATTATCATCTTCTGCCATTTTCTGGCCCATAAATCCATTTTTGGAAGCCAGCAGGGATTCCCCAGTCGTTTTCAATTTTTGCTTTTAGGTCACGAACTGTCATCATGGATGATACCTTCAAAATAAAATCTTGCTAAAGTTTACTTAGCTCCACTTGTCAATGTCAATTCTCGAAATTGGCGTACCTGAACTACAAAAGGGCCCTGCTGCATAAATCGGTCTTCTACATAAACTCGAATTCTGAAACAAATGACAAGTTTCGAATATCAGTTGGAATATGAAAATAAATAATTTTTGAGCTACGAATGTTTTCTTTCAGCTTACGAAAATGGCTGATTGATTTTTGCAACAACGCAGTTGACCTTCATTAAGGCTAAATCATGCGCTAATGTTGCCGCAAGGCGNGGGCCCTGCTGCATAAATCGGTCTTCTACATAAACTCGAATTCTGAAACAAATGACAAGTTTCGAATATCAGTTGGAATATGAAAATAAATAATTTTTGAGCTACGAATGTTTTCTTTCAGCTTACGAAAATGGCTGATTGATTTTTGCAACAACGCAGTTGACCTTCATTAAGGCTAAATCATGCGCTAATGTTGCCGCAAGGCGATGATCGCCGTTGGCAATAGCTGCTTCCAGTCTTTTCATGAGTTTCGCAACGGCCATGGTTTGGTCCGGGACCGTCATTTCTGGGGTAAAGTCCATACCACCTATGCAAATAATGGTCATTGGTGTTTAAATAAAAAGAGGAATAATAAGAAAACGCTTCATTTGATCTTTGATGAAACTCACTTCTGCGTGACAATCCCGGTAAGGAGTCCATGTATCCTCTCCTTCCCCAAAATCCCCTGGAGCTATCTGTTTCACCACTGCTTTCACTGCTCCATTCATCATTTTGCCCCACTGGAAACGAGAACCCCTTTGGAATTGCTCCCATTCTTTGGTAGTCTTCATAGGAAAGCTTCCGTGAACTTTCACCGCTCGAGTTAAGGCTCATACTGTTCTCGTAACTGAAAAATGGAGGTTGAGCCAGAAACTGATTTTGATTAGTAGCTTGTGAAATATTGTTTATGTTATTATTATCGGTCGCCGTCACAGCAAGGTGAACACTTTGTCTTTGTCCAACCGCAACGGAAGGAAATGGTGATAAGCGTAATGTTGGAATGGGGGAAATATTTCGAGAAAAATTTGCAGATTCATTTAGCAGTGTAGGTGTATTCAAATTCAGAGCAGGAGCACAAAGAGTGGGATGTTCTATAAGAGGGGCATGCACGGTGGTGGTAGTGGCAGTATTCATGTAGTTCTCTTCGGGACTATTATCAAGAAGTCTATTATTAGCATAAGGTTGATGATCCACCGTCATCATGAGTACCGATGATGGAATCGTATGTGGACCCATAAACATAGTGTGTGGAGAAGCTCGTTGCAAACTACCACTGTTATTATTATGGAGTAACGGTTCATGCAAGTGGTGCAACATGAGAGGTGGAGGTTGCTGATGTTGACTTGTTCCGAACAAGTGCGTTTGCTGTGGAGATTGCAAATGTGGGGCATATTGCGAAAGAAATGGGAAGACGGGAGCAGAGCCAGAACCAGACGGAGCAATATTACTGCAATGAGGAGATAATGATGATGGACCAACTTGTAAATTTTTATTATCACACTTTGGAACTTGGCTTTGGCTCGTTTGCCAATTTTCGTAGATTTGTGCAATTTCACTTGGGCTATAACAGTACGTATAGTCCTGTGAGCTACCTTCCCGTATTGCTTCCAACCTGGGCTTGAAGCGGTTTTGAAGTTGCGGAATTTGTGGAGTAGCAGTATTATCCTCCTCCTCTTCTGGCGGTGGAGGATTGGGAGACGGATCTACGATATTTGCAATAGTAGTTGGGATATTATTGTCGTCATTATCGTCTTCCTCATTCTGATGATGATGCTGCTGCTGGCTTCTGTTGGAAGTTGCGTCTAGCTGAAGTAAATGATCTATAAAATCATCCGCATTGTCTGCAAAGCTATTACTGTTGCGTTTATTCGTGGTATTATTATTAGTCTTTTCGCTCTTGGCGGAGGAACGGTCTTGAGCAGATGTCGCTGATCCCAAGTCATTAGTCTGCATATGCGTATCTGCATTTGTAACTTCTTCGAACGGAGAATTAGCTTCGATGCTGTCGGAGCTCTGTCTTCGTTGAAAATATGCCAGACGTGCTTCTCGCAGTTTCCCTATGTCAAGCTCTTCTAGTTCCGGATCTTCGTGGAGTTTTATACCATGAAGCTTCTCCTCCTTCGATAGATCCTGTTTTGTTGGAAGCTGACTCAGGAAATTTTCGCATGGTGGTGGCGCTTGTGGTGGAATGTCTACTGATTTTTTCTCGGAAGTAGTTTTCTTTTTCTCGTTTTCCCCTCCGTTGCTTTTGACAGTTTGAGAGGATGCATTTGACTTCGACGTGGATGGTTGCTGAGGAGTAGGAATGGAGTTGGCGCCGGATGATGAGGGGGTGGTTGTGGTTGAGGTGGCAGTACTTGTAGCTGTAGTAGTAATCACAGATGAAGATGATGGAATACAGGTAGTTGACGTGGACAAACTTGTTGCTTCAGTAGTTGAATTTGAAGAAGTAACTCTTCCTGACTCATCCTTGCTTGTGCTATTGCTACCTGAAGCGATTTTATTAGATTCTGCATTAACTCTCTGGAAAATTGATGATATGAAGCCACTGGAGAATGATGAGACAGGGTCTTTCCTGTAGTAGCAAGCTTCACAGAGGCTTCTCCAATTCGGATTTTTAAGAGTACAACGGGGACAGTCCCAATCGTTATCACCAGTCGATGCTCTTGTGATCGCTGTAGTAGCAACCGCACTAGTCGGAGTTGTTGCCGTAGATGAAACCTGAGTAGATGATTGGGTGGGAGTTGAAGAAGTAACGCTTGAAGTTATACTAGATTGAGATGAGCTGACTGTTGTTGTTGGGGCGGAAGTGCTAGCTGAGGTAGAACTAATTGGTGCCACTGTCACAGAAGAGCTTTCTCCAACTTTCTTGGTTTCCGTTTTCTTGGCACTTGTTTGAGGCTGTACTATTGCAAGCTTTTCTGACCTCAAATTAGTAACTGGGCTAGATGCGAGCAAAGGTTTAATTTGACGGTGCTTGGACGCCGCATGTACACTTTGGAATGTAGGTGGAGAAGAACTTCCATCCTTTTTACTTGTCGAAGGAGATGTTGAATTACCATTTGTCGTTGGCTCCTGAGGTGCAGTAGAGCTACTGCTACTCGCCACAGCTCGATTTGCATTTTCATTTGTAATTGGATGAACTTCCGCTGTAGTAAAAACTTTCACCGGTGATGAAATTCCTGTTATTTTGGACTTCTCTGGTTTAGACCGAACCTCATTATTGTCAACATTACTTGCTCGGTTAGGAACTTCATCATCCGAAATTCCTGCAAATATTTCATCCAGTTCATCTTGTGCATTTTCTAGGAATTTTTCATCGGCAGCGGATTTTCTCTTATTCTCTTCTACGATTCTTGCTGCTTCTTTGTCTAGTTCTGAAAATTTGACTAAAGATGTGAATGGCTTGATTTGTGGAGGATGTCGTGATTTATATGGAGGCAAGTTCTTATACCAAGGCTTATGGGGTACCTTGGGACTGCTCACAGAAGCAGGTTCAGGATCCCCCGACTTTGTTTCCAGCGTGTGGGGTAGCTGTACTGGTACTGGTTGACTTCCCCATTAGACTTTCATAAATTGCTGAGCCTATCGACAATGGGCGGCTTTTATTTTTCGAGGCATTTAGAGGCGAGGTCTCAGCCTCCTTTTTGAGTTCCAAGAGTTTAGCTTTCACAGTGGGGTCGGAAGCCGGAGTGGCCTGTGGTTGCTGTTGTTGAGAGGAATTTCTAATTGAAGTCGACAACACCTCAAGATTATGATGCGCTGCTAGAACATCGTTTTCTGTGATTGGTGGAGATGAAGTGGCAGGCACTACACTGGCTGATGTCGTTAATGTTATATGCGAATTTCCGTTGCTTGAAGTTGAAGGCACTGGTGTAATATTTGGCACAATGTCGGTTACTACCGAAGGTATAACTTCCGTAGCGGGCACTGCTATTGGTATTGGAGGTACCTCTGAAGCTGTAGCGTTTGCCAGTCCAAGTTGCCTTTCCTGTTGGTCATTAAGCATGTTTTGTCGCGTTTCTTCGTCAATTTCATTTGAGTCGTCAACAACTGTGGGCAACAAATCGTTGGTTGGAGCAAAGGAAGTACTTGTTACCGGGGTCGTTGATGAGATGCCTGAAGAGGTACTGGTAGGGGTTGATGTACTTATTTCAAAAGTAGTGAAAGCGCTTGTGGATGTATGTGGTGGTGTTTTTGGAGAGATCGGAGGTGGGGTTGAAGGGGGGACTGCAGCTGGTTCTAAATCTTCTTCGAATGGATTTGGGGAAGGCCTAGATTGGGTTCTGCTAATTGCCTTTGACTTTGCTATTCCTGAAGATGATACATTATTAGTTCTCTGTGCTTCAACCGACTTTGAATCGATAGCTGGACTATCACGAGTTTTCGTAATTGATGTGGCAACTACGGCCGCAGATGTGGTAGGTATTGCTGAGTTTGAAACTGTTACTGCTACTTTGTCATTGGTACTTTCTCCCTGTTCTTGTGGATTATCAGGGTCACCAAATGGATTAGGTGGAGGTGGTGCTTTTTTCTTTCCAGCTTTGTGAACTCTTCCTTTCGTATTTGTGTTTGGTGTTTGCTCTCCATCACTATTGGATCGTTTATGTTGCTGGTAACGGCTGTGATGTGGGGAAAATAATGTGTTGCTAGCGCTAGCCGTGGGGGTTGCAAAAGAGCTTGTTGGTCTTACGCAGGGCATAGGCTCAACAGAACGTTCCTTTTTTCTTGGTCGAATTTCAAAAGTTCCAGTTGAGGGTTTCATGGATTGAGGTGGCGGAGGTGACTCTTGAATTCTTTTAAATTTTGTTAAGACAGCTGCACTTGAAGAAGATGTAGGAACATCGTTGGAAAGATCAGTCACAATTTTTGTTTGATCGTTGGAAGAAGTACCGTTATAAAGCTTCACTGCATTCTCATTTCCAGAAGGCGGCTGGGGAGCTTTGCGCTTTCTCCTGCCACTGTTTCCCCATGTATTTGATAGCATTGTTTTTGAAGTGGAGGGAATTGCTGGAGACGGAGTGATTGAGTCTTGTGCTGGAGTCGATGTTGACGTTGATGTTGATGGAATCGGTTCAGGTTCAGACTTGGAAGATTGAACGATTGATATAACTGGAGGAGATACTATTTTTGGTTTAGGTTCGGAGCTAACTGATGCCGGCGACACCGATTGTGCTTTATCATCTTTTTCAACTTTAGCTGCAGGTTCAAGTACGGAGCTTGTACTTTGTGACACTGGTTCATTCTTATCGTCCTTAATGAAAAGAGATGGAGCTACAGGTTGTGATATGGAGCTTTGTTTCGCTTCTATTTTGTCATCCTTCTTTGCGGAAGGAGCGACAGGCTCAGGTACCGGAGTTACTACAACTGGTGTCACTGATTCTTTCTCACCCTTCGTTTTAGTGTCCTCCTTTTTCTCCACATTTGGTTCTTCCTTACTCACGGGAATTAACTGTGCAGTAGAAGGCGTCACGAAGAACGATTTCTCAACAATTTTCGGTTGTAAAACAGTAGATTGGACAACCGTTTGTGCGGAGCTCTCAACCTTGAACGGACCTTTCCTTTTAGGATCTTCTGTTTCATTTTCGACAATTTTGACTGATAGCGCATCTTTCTCATTCTGTGACCTATTTATTACGGATATATCTTCGCGCTCTTTCTTTTGAGCATTATATTTTGAAGCGTGGCTTTTCAAAGCAATCTTGCTCGATTTAATTACTGCAAACTTCAAGGCGGGGTCAATTTGTTCCACATCAGTTGCACTATTACTTACACCCGACGATGTTTGTCCTTGAGGCTCTGCCATATCCACTTTGTTCGGGCGTGTGCTGGCTTTAACTGCTTCCGTTGCTGTCGTGTTGCCAGCAATAGCAGTGTTTTTAGTAGTCGGAGTTTTGGATGTTGAGGCAGTTACAACATTTGGCGCAGCTACAACTACAGTATCATCACAGGCATCGATATATTGGAGGGACTCACATGACTGCAAATTATACTTCATCTTCAGGCCAATTCTTGCCCC
>JAHZMX010000812.1:0-21056 GCA_027743895.1 Seira musarum | reverse complement strand
TTTTCCGTAACTTATCCAAAATGCAAAAATTAAAAATACGTATATGTGCAAGTAACAAATCTAATAACGTCACCTATGAAAAGCTTTCTTCAGTGCTGGTTGTTGACGGAGAAAATGTTAGCTGATTTTTCTATTCTGAACGTTTTAAGGATGCATGTAAAAAGCACAGAAGTCATAAGCACATAGGTATCGTTCACTTGGCAAATTAGTTTAAAAGCAGAACAATAGGCTAGTAATTCTAGATAAATGGCTGAATTCGGTAATAATATGCCAATATGAGTATGCCAAATTTTATTACCCCACCTCTGCGAGAATACAAAATTGCCAGACGGATTTGCAACATGAAGACGTTAATAATTTGATGTGTTATGCTATGAGTAGTTGGATATAATGGAATTTACAATTCTCTTTTATATCTTAGTCATAACATAACCATAGACATTTTACATGGCTTGAGCGGTCTGCCTCTTGGACTCAAGTGAAATCGTCATTCCGTTTTCAACAAGACGTAACCTTTCGTTTTCTTGAATTTAAATGAAAGCTTCTTGAATTTTTTCAAAAAAGTTTGCATTCTACTTATTTATTATGCGGTTAAATTACAACTGACATTGCGAGGTTATATGAATACATACATACTTATTACCCCGTCTGCTAGACAGACCATTATTAAAAAACCTGCGACCATTGCGACGTAGAAATAAAAATCAACAGAAAATGCAAACCAATTGTGATGTTACCTTTCGTGCATGGCATAACTCAGAAAAGCTTATGAGTTAAGCTGAGAAATCACAAGACAAGGTTATGGCTCCTGCACTACGGTTCACAGCTTACACGACACATGTTATACAAACAACAGCTTACAAACCCTCGAAGAGCCACTATTTTTTGCTTTGCGCAGGTCCGCCTTCAATATTCGCCAATCAACGGACGCCAATCTACTAACAAATTATCTTAAATTACGTGGTCGGTCACATGCCTTCAGAGACTTTCGTTGTACTATAAATTCTTGTGAAATAAATAACAAGTTTTTTACGACGAAGTATAATATATCTGCATACTTTGATTGATGAGTATGATTACATTATGCACGCAAATAAATTCAGCTAGGTATTTATTTCACGTTTGCTTATTAGATTCGAATATTTTATTGACCATTGACCGATGGAAATATGCTACTACTTCAATTTTTTTTCTCCTTTGATATATGTGTATGATAAAATGCCTGAATCAAAGTTAATATGAAATTCTGAAATGTATTAATTAATAAATTAAACAAAGGCCCGCGAATCTAACACATTATTAGTAAAAAAAAGAATGTCTTACCAGAAATTGATTTTCCTCTTGAGTTTTCTATCGAAAACGAGTAATTCACAAAACTCTTTCCCCCGTCAGTTGATAAGCTTTTTATAGAAGAAAATAATTTTTGATCACTAATTTCCCATTTTTGCAGTTTGAAAAGTAGAATTCAAATGTTTGGTTTACTAAATCGCCCCAAGATTATATAATAGGTTAAATTAAATCGGTTTTTTTCTTGTTGTGTCTTTAAAAAATTAATACGATTTTATGTGATTGTTGTTAATTGAATTGATTTAAAAAAAAAATGAAACGTGATGTGCAAAAATACGTTTAAGGAAAGCAAAAAAAACGAACGTCTGAACTGTTGTTTGTTTTCTGTGAAAATGCTGGTCGTCTGGTGATATAAACACACGGTAAAGCACGAATAAACTCTGATCACATCTCACATCACGTCATATTTACTTGTGTAGTCTTCTCGCCTCATGTTTTCATGTTTGATATTTTTCAATCGCACGTAAGCCGAGCGGACCCAAACTAAACGAAAAAGTTAGCTCATGTCCTATCGCCGAACGAACATACACGACCGCGAGGTTACTGCCATCAATAATTCTTCTTGGTATCATACATTTACTACTACTACACTATCCATAAAAAATGTCTGTCAGAATGAGTCTATACCCCAAAAAATATTTTATACTTTTCATACATCATTCACATGTCTCGTATTTGTTGGTTGCCACAAATGCACATCATATTTTTTTTAAAAAATATTTTATACTTTTCATACATCATTCACATGTCTCGTATTTGTTGGTTGCCACAAATGCACATATTTTTTATGTAAAACAAGCATTTTTTCATTACATTTCATGTAATTGAACCTGATTCCTTGTCTTTCTAAGCGCATAATTGAACTGTAGAAATAGTATAATGTGTATGCAATGGTCCAAGTTATTGATAGCCACTGAAATCGAATTGTGTAGAAGAAAGCAAGCCACAATCTTTCTTTTCTTTCTGTGCATGAAGATGCTCAATTGGATTTATGTATAATCGGCTTCCAAAACAATCTCAAATTTCCCCACATGTATCATTTTCTAAGAAGTACGTAGTTTCTAACAATAAGTTTATTTAGCAGACCAATTCCATGATGAAAACTAAAATTCAGCAATGAATAGAAATTGAATTTTCAAATGAAAGTATTATTATTCATATCGATCAATTCAACACAACCTAAAATCTCCAGTGTCCAGCGTTAAACCCACTGACCCTCTCTAATTGTTTTTCGCATGCAATCGTTGTTTTTTACTTTTCAAGTTTGTTTTTATAACCTGCGATGAGGAAATTTATTATTTGGCACATATGTTCTGGGTCAATGATTGACATTAGAATTTTTAAACATTACACGTGGTGTTTTTAGCTTCGATTTTTTACAAGAGAAACCTTTCATGTTTTAAGAAGCTCTGCTTTGCCCTCGAACTAAAATTAGCATTTATCTACCTAATTTTTGCATTTCTACACGATGTACGTTTACGAACAGCGCTATCAAAGTTTATGAATGGATCATTAGTCACAGGATACTTGCACGTCATTGAACCACAAAGTTAAAGTTCCTTATTGCTTCCAGTAAAAATGGGGCCCTCGTACACTTACATGGATTAAAAAAAGTTAAATGTATGTATTAAGGTGCATGCATTGGCAAAATTTTTTCAACATACATTACATGACAAGGAAAAAAAATATTGCAGTTTGCAAAAAAAAAAGTTTTTGTTGTTGGCAAAAAAGTTCATTCATAGCAATATTTTGTTGAACAAAGCATGTGTAAAGATAAACATGGGAGTTGATCCTGAGCCTCGTGCTCGTGGAATGAATAAAACGATGAACAAACGAATATCTTTTTTTTGTGCATTCTCAATCCCGTTCTCCTTTGCTAAAGCTGTTCATGGAGGGAGAAGAAACCATGCATTGCAAAAGCGAAAAGGTGAGATCAATAATCAGCTCTTTCGTATGTCCAACATTTTTTGGAAACATTTTTTTCCCAAACTAGAATTAATACTAGAATTACGCATGTACATGTGAGAGTCGTTATTAGGGAAGAGATGCTTTGTAGTTAGTTTAACATTCTACATTTTGTACCCAACAATGCTAACTTGTTGGCAAATAATTATGCTTTTCGAGTATGAAAAGGAATTCTTACAGGTATTCTCTCTAATACTCATATTATGCAACAATCTACACGCTAGTCAGTTGTTCTAGATATTTCACCCGCTAAAGTGAACATGTGCAAAGGTTTGCCTTATAAAACCGTTTAAAATACAAATAATCACAATGAACAAATGTGCAAATCTTTTCAAAAAGTTATCATGACAGATTATAAATAAACGCATTTTTATACTTCGAGGGCTTTCATTGTAATAGCGGAAATTAATTCGAGATAATTCCATTAAGCATTAATTCAATGGGTGTAAAAAGTAGACAAATCACGGAGTTTCCGTGTGCGTTTGATGAATCCACAACTCCTTACGGTTTGAATCAGTTTACCCCTTCCGCACGATCTCTGTCAGACAAGAACAGTGGTTTCGAGCGTTCATCAACCACTTCTTTCACAACTTCCAAAGTTTCTGTTCGAATGGCGAAAGCAGTGTTCGTGGGTGATGTGGGTGTGGGTAAAACGTCTATTCTGAATCGATTTTGTCGTGATATTTTTGAGAATAACTACAAAGCTACGATAGGGGTTGACTATGAAATGGAAAGGTTTTGGATCTTAAACGTTCCGTTCAACTTACAAATGTAATTAATGCTCTTTTCTCCTACATAAGTAATAAGTAAAGTATAAAGTGTGATTTGATTTATGTAATGGAATTTGCTTTCATTTTTTCGTTATAGTTGGGATACCGCAGGTCAGCAGATTTTAAGGCATTGAAATGCAAGGGAAATTTAAATGCAGGAAATTAAATTTAGATGCAAATTTAAATGCAGGTCAGGAAAGATTTAAATGCATTGCTGCATCATACTACAGAGGATCAAATGGTTTGTTTTCCTTTGTATGTCATATTCTATCAATAATCAAGGAAGCTTCCAGAGTGGACTAATTCCAAATCAATTTATTTTTCAGTGATCGTGACAGTTTTTGATGCAAGCAACCTTGAAAGTCTTTCAACCTGCCAGAGGTGGATGGATGATGCTGTCGGAGCGAATTCTGTGGTGCCTATTAAATTTCTAGTCGCAACAAAAATGGATTTGGTTGTAGGTTAATATTTTTAGCATTTTACTGCAAAGGCAAATTGCCAATATGAACTCGTTTAATTTTGTTTGCAGCCGGAAGGTCATCGAGACAAAATTCATCAAATTGGTTTACGAATGGCTGGTTTACTTGAAGCAGAATATTGGCCGATATCGTCAAAATCTGGAGAAAATATCGAGTGGTTTTTTCGGAGAATGGCCGTTCTTTCATTCGAGATTGGACTGGCCAATGAAGAAAAAGAGGGCTTGCAAACCAGGAGTTCAGTTCCGTTAGAAAGAGAATCATGTATGTGCACATTTTTAATGCCTCTCGTGAAATCGAAATCCATCACTAAACGCAGCAGTAAATGTGTACAATTATATTTCTCCTTAATTTTTAGCGATTGTACACCCATCAAACAGGGATAGTAATGAACGGCGAACTTCGGTCCAAGCAAGATGTGCGTCGTGCAAAAATATGTAAGTAGTTGTGCACGAGCACTCACTCCATTTAAGGCTACGATCTACCATTAGGAAGATTAGTGTTTCCCATTTGCCACGTGACATGATTTGTGCATAATTTATGGATGAAACATAATCTGGTCCAGCTCCAAGTCCAAACCAATCACTGTTGATTTTTTGATAGCAGGCGATATTCCGATAAAATTTTTACAACATTTCTAATTATATTTATAGTTTAAGAGATTAATTTTTGTACACATTCATATTTTAAATGCATGTGTATATCGAAGTATTTTGTATTCAAGACATAATTGTGAAAAGCATGAAACCAAATGGCTATAGGAATCGACTTTTATTTGTTAGTGACATTTGTGAAGTCTCGTCAAAACACGAAGGAATAGCATTTAACAATTACTTATTATAACAATTTGAATAAATTGTTTCGACGCAAAACAAACTTTTAAAACGATGTTGTACTCAGTTAAAGATAGTTGAAGATTCGAAGGTGATACAAAATCCTAGCAGAATTAATATGTATTTTCTGTCATAATTGTACACAATAATTAACAGCTCATTTAATTTAAAATTCAAATCGCATTCACGAACCAAATAAATCCGTGTGAACAAAAGTAGGCAAAAACTTTTACGAACATATATTTGCAATAATAAACAGCCTTACTCAAACAGGTATAAGTATAATTAATGTATACATATAAAGATATCATTCATATTAATTCACTTGACATGATGCAACATATTATCTTACTCGAAATCATTTAACATTGTAAGTAAAAATACATCTAAATGCTTTAATTCAACGCATAAGGTGCATTTTTAGCACCATACAATAGTTCGCTGAAGGATTCTCATCAGAAAAAAATAAGCATATAACATTTAATGTAATCATTTAAACGTAGACTACGTTTCAAAACTTCAAATCCAAGTAAATCGACGGAAGGAAAGAGAAACTGCTATGCCACCTTTGGGTATAATCATAATGATTAGGAGATCACTTGACTGCATATGTCCCTAACTACTCTGCAAAAGTGTAAAAATACAAATCAGGCCTCGGCGCAGACTCAAACAGGAATCACTTTCGTCGATTCTGTATTGCTAGACAATTGCGGTATTTCAGGGGAAGCGGGACCAGCGGGAGGAGAACTGGGGGGTTGGGCAAATCTGGTCGCATTCATTTCGCTTATCGCAGGAATAGGGTCACTCGATGTTTCTGCTTCCCAGTCTTCACCGTCGAATGTCGCAGATTGTCTCATGTCAAAATCTTTTGAATCGGGGGATTTGCGCGACCTTCCAGGGTCAAATGAATCTTGTCGAGAGTTCATGTTTCTCGTATCATCATTATTGCTGGGGCCATCATGTAAAAACTCGCATCGATTTCCAAGATGGCAGTGTCCTTTTTTGTAAAATTTGCAGGGTATGTCTTTTCGAACTGTAAATCAAAAAAGGCGTGTATTATTAACACAAAGCTCTCAATAAATATTTCAAGTAATGACTTCTTCTTTTGGATTCTTTCTTACCATTTCTGTTGTTTCCCCTAAAATCCCTGCTGTTTCTGTCCCTGTCATACTGCCGGAAGTCTCTATCATTATTTTCCCTCTCGCGTCTCCTGTAATCCCTATCTCCGCGTCCAGTTGGATGACCTGCGATTACACAATAAATGGTCTGAGCATGAATACGCTAATTTTGATGTGATTTTCATAGAAAAGTAAGCGACACATACCTCTTTCGTCTCTATAATCGCGATCCCTATTACTTCCTCCTCTGTCCCTATTATTACTATCTCTATTATCCCTTCCATGAAAGTTTCTGCGCTGGTCCGTATCGTTAAACCTCCCACCCCCTCTGTTTGGCATTCCGATTCGACCATCGTGATTGAAACTTGACCCAAATGAATCCACCGGAGGAGCAGTGACTGGTGGAACCATTGGAGGAAACGCAAAGGGATTTGGCGTTCCGAATCCTAGTCCGGATACAGGTGGGGGTTGTACCGCATTTAACATGTTGAGGGGCATATTCATTACTCCGGGAGGCGGTATAGAAAAGTGAGGGAATGTCACATCACCCATTGACCCCATCTGCAAAATCCAATTTTAAATTTTAATAATAATAATAACAATAATAATAAGGGTCGTGGAAGAACATAGACAACAGAAGCGAATAATACTTACGTTCGGAACACCTGTAGGAGGCGGGACATTAAACCCAAGACTAGCATTCCAAGGATTATAGTCATTTCCCGGCGGGAAATTATTCACAGGATGGTTAACAACCTTTTTGTCTGTTTCTGATGTTGCACCGTAACCACCTGCTGCACCTACACCCATCAAACTTTTGGGAGGAGGCCATGGATGAGTTCTAAAGTCCATTACTTTGGTATTGACATTTACATCTTCCACGGGTATTACTCTAGGTTCAGAACGATCGACTGATACAACAGCGTCTACCGGATCCGGCTCTATGGCTGTATCTGGAAGTGCAGCACCTGGGGGCAGGAATAGACCAAGGACGTTAGCCTCTCGTTCCTCTTGTATCGCTTTCTCTTCACTGATAATTGGGGGCTGTATTATCGCGCCGACAAATTCTATTTTCTGCATTTTCCAAGGCGCAGCTTCAGATTCTTCTTCTTCTGCTTTCCTTCTCATGTTGTATCTTTCATGGAGTCTTTCATGTTGTGAAAGTTCCGTAAATTCACGTTGTTTTGTGACATTTACACGTTCTGTTTCATCCATTTCGAAAAAATGAAATTCTCTTAATTCATCATCCTCTCTCCATCGTACAGTTTTTCTAGGTCTGTTCCTGGGTCGGACAAGACATAAAGCACTTTTAATTTTCCCATCTCCCTCTTGTGGTGTAAACGAGCCGCTTTCATTATTCTGGTCCATTGGCTCTTTTTCGTCCTTCTCGGGCTCCGTCTTGGAGTCGTCTTCAGTTTTGTCATCCTCTATGCTGTCGTTCAGAGTGTCCCGGTAGAAGTTAAATACAGGTTTCTTGACCGGTTCATCTGGAGTAGTATTTACTTCTTGAACTCCACTTTCATCTTCATCAATGGATACTTTTAAAGATTTATTCTCACTAGGAGATACTAGCTCCTTTATTTCCTTTTCATTACCACTCCCAGTAGATGGTCTTCGCTTGCGCTTTGTAGGTTTCGTGGTTTCTGAGCTAGCATTCAGCATATCCATAAACAACGTACTTTCTTTTAAGAGTGTGACCGGTTTCTTCTTTTCTTTTTCTTTAGAAGCCTCCTTTGCGTCCTTTTCTTTTGCCTTATCTTTGTCTGATTTTGAACTTGATTCGGACAGTTTAGCTTTTTTCGCATCGCCAGGTTTTTCGACAGAATCTGTCGATAATCGTTTAGCCATTTTAGGAGTCGCAAGAATGCTATTTCCTGTCGTATTACTAGATTTTGGTTCCTCTTTTTCTTTTTCCTTCTCCTTTGCTGATTTCGACTTTGTCGACTCCGTCATTTCCTTCAGCAAATCATCGGATCTACTTTTTGAGCTTACGAATACTTTAGGCTTGTTTCTTCTTTCCTTAGGCTTTTCACTTTCACCGCCTTCCGGTTCCTCTACTCTGCCATAGAACTTTTTTGTAGGTGACGAAGGAGTCGGACTGTCTTCCTTAGTTGACTTGCTCACTGTTTTCTCCTTGTCCTTGTCCGATGAAACTTTCTTTATCTTGTCGGCAGATGATGAGCTATCGGCACCTGGAATACCTATAGCATCAGCAAAACTAGTGGGCTTCCTAGGGATTTTAGGTATCTTGAGAGATGAATTTGAGGCTGATGCTGAGCTAGGCGGGCCCAGATTTAATTTTTTGAGCGTTTCCTGGTCCTTTTCTTGCTGCTTCTGTTTTTCCGCTTCTTTCGCGCGCTTCTTAACGAGGGCCTTTTGTTTTCTGATTTCTTCCCTAAGTTTCTCTTCTTCAGCTTGCTGCTTTGCGGCTAAGGCTGCCTGGTTAGTTTTCGTATTAATGCTGGAAGACTTTGACTTTTTATCATTACTGGATTTATCTTTTGATGTCTTTTTCTTGTCCTTATCCTTATGTTTTTCAGGCTTGTTGTGAGACTGCTTTATGTTCTGATCAACGGATTTTTTAATTTCCTCCTTTTCAGGCAATTTTGCTTTCGAACTTCCATAAGTTTTTATCGCTTCTCCCGAATTTTTCGTCTTAGAAAGATGTCCGTCCTTTTTGGGTGGCTTGCTACGATGAATTTCTTTACTTGAGTCTGGCATGTCTTGAGACTTTGTGATGGGCGCTTCCGTAGTAGCTGCTTGTTGTTGAATGACTATTGGAGCAACAACTTGAGGAGATGGTTCTTTTACTTTCATCAAAACATGTTTACCGTCCTTAATTACCATAAATATTGACCCAGTGTCCGATGACAGGTTTTGCACTACCGTTCGTTGGCCTCCCACAGTTTTGATAAAAATTTTGGGCGCTGGTTGTACCTGAATCATTCGGTAAACTTCCTCTGATTGCTGTTGCGGCTGAATTGGAACCTGTTCAGTGGAAACCGCGGGAACATTGGGCACTGTTACAGAGGGGTGTGCTAATACATTTGTATTAGTCAAAACCATGTTCGTGTTTGCATTCGAAGGTTCTGACAAAATAAGTTGATGCTGCTGTTGTTGGACTCCTTGGACCATTGGATTGTTTATGTGTGCTGAGCTAGTTGGTACAGCTTCACCCAAGTTTTCATCTAAATTGTGTTGATCTACTACTTTGCTTAAAATATCTAAATTAAGATCAATATTAGCAAAGTCTGTATGGCTAAGGTCCAAATCCATTTCAGCGTCGGGAATTAAAGAAGGATCAATGTTAAGCAGGGAATCACTGGTATTCATGGCTAACTGTCCCAGGTCAGCTGGAACTCCACCTTGAATTAAATCAGGCACCGTTGGTAAAATTCCTGTGCCACCCATAGATACTTCCGTTGATTGTTGTATTTGTTGCCCTTCCGCCTTGCAAGCTTCTTCTTCTGCTTTGGCAATTGTTATCCATCTAGAAACGACTTGTTTGGCCAGATTCTTTATTTCTGTTCAGATGACAAAAAACGGTAAACAGACTTTGAAAGCTGCACCAAAACTTGTTCATGGTATAAATACATTTAATTATATTTAAATTACCTAAAATTTCGCAATCCTTTGAGAGGCTTTTAACTAAAAGAGGGAATCTGTTTTCTTTTAATCTTGGAACAGTCGTTGGCGTAATAAGTAATAATTCTAAAACCTCTCTAAGAAGGGGATAGTTTCTTGAGTTGACTCCGTCATTTGTCCATCCAAAAATGAGTGCCCATCCACCCCTTTCCATAAACCTGTTCCATAATTCAATATTTTAGGATATTTTGCCGAAAAGGAAATAGAATTTAGAACGAATTATACAATACATTAATTGTAAAAACTTACTGGTCGAGCACTGACGGATGGGTGGTCTTTAAAATGTTAATATAAATACATTTACTGACCAACTTTTTCGAAAATTTGGACATCAAACTGGAAATCAAAATAAGACGTTCCTCGTTAGCCATTTTGATTTTAAATAGAAACGAAGTAAACAAAACAATTTGGGTTTCGTTTGTTTGTTTTGTTATTGACAGTGGTGTATGCGTATGTTTGTAGAATAAAGCAAGTTACATTTCATTTCATATATCCGTACCCTAGTATTTTATCTACTTCTTCACAAGAGCGAATGGCGCCAGTGGAAGTATCCAATAATGGTTGCAGACACCGTAGTAGTCGTTCCGGGTCAATACGTGGCTAAATTCAAAGAAAGACACAGGCAGTTAATGCGAATTCGAATGGTTATCATCTCATCTAGCAGGTTGATTATTAAAAGATCCCGCTTACCATCACGACACTACAGGTGACACGAGCAGAGTTTGAGCGGTATGCCACTTGCTTCTCAGTTTCACGCCGGATTTTCCTTTATTCTTCAAAAAATATCTGTAAATCAAACAAAACCCCAAACAATGAATCAATGAATTGGAACGAAAAAGGGAAATATTTATTTTTAATGAATTTAATTAATATCATATGTAGCAATATTTGTATGAAATAAGCAATTGATTAAGTTATTAAAAAAGCCATATAATGTATGCATGATGATGATCAAAGATTATTCATGCTTCATTCAAAGCGAGAGCTTCGATAGACAAAGAGATGCGATGTTATGCGATATGGAAGAAAAAAAACTTTTTTTAGCTTGACTGCTGCTATGCTGTGTATCATATAACGTAGTCCATATTATCCCTCCCACTTAAACTTCCTTTAGTAACAGCCAGAACGCCAGCCAGAAGCAAGCAAAAATCCGCGAAACCCTAATTTTATAGGCTAAATTTTAAACTGAAAGCAGGAAAATTTGGCCGTTGCGAAAACTCGTCGTTTTCTTACTCAAGAGATTTTCATTCTTATGAAACTACTATCGGCACATTTCGCATTCTAGTCTAAAAGCGGTAAATGAACAGAATTATAATATTTTTACATCATAAACCCCTATGTCTACCCCTATGCGTTTGAAAGAAGGGTCATGATGTGAAACTAGATAATTATGTTATAAAAACGTCCTCAATAGTTACAGATTTACATTAAAAGCACATTTTAAAAGCATTTTGGGGATTACGCTCTGCTCATCATTTCGTACTCGAGTTCGCACTCATTCGGGACGGGAAGGGTTGTATGTAGCCTGTCCTATATATACGACCGTTCCAAGAAATTGGAATTGTCATAGAACTCCTCCAACAGCAATGATGCTATTATTCCTTCTCATAATATGCTACTACTGCATATATCCTATGCGACTGGCAGCGCTGCGGACTTTCATGAGTACCAAAACGTATTATAAACGCAAACCTCTCTAGCCTCTCTTTTTCATTGATTTTTACTGAAATCTCATGGAATGAAGACTTCCCTAAGCAAAGAGTTTTGCTGTCTTTGTGATTGCCTTTTCCCTAAACCTATTCGATCCAAGGTAAATAGTAGTTAATATATGTTATGTATGGTATGGTATAGCTAACAGATCTTACTGAATTTGAGTAAAAAGATTTCTCAATGTTTCGTTCAAAGTTCAAAGGAAGAGTAAACGTGCGTTATTGTTTGAGTTGATGAGTAATATCTATCTACATTTCATTCACTTAAAATATTTTTCTAGCTAAGGTGATGTTAATCTGTGAATGCCATCAAAGTAGCTTAGTTTTTTTTTCTGTTGAGAGTTATATATAGCAGAAAATTATTTTGACTTGGACTATTTAAAAAGTTCCCCATCCACTGATCCACTCTCCACTCACTCTTGGTGATTCTCTTGCTGCTTGCTTCGCTCTTGAAATCACTCATGTTAGCTTTACTAACATGTTTGAGTGAGACACAATGAGAATGAGTTTCATGAAGTTGTAGCTTGTAGCTGTAGCTTTAACACTAGAATATGAGGCTGTTTGCGTGATTATTTTTAAGAATTTTTTTTTGCTTGGGAAGTATCTCAATGTACATTCTCTTTACCTCCTCTCATCGTTATCAAGAATGCTTCACATAGGTATGATGAGTTGGGCCTGTGAGCTTTTTAGAAAAAAAGCAAATATTCGCCTACTCGAATGTGTGTTCTTGAGGTCTGGTCTCTGCAATACACTTGTTCAATCTCTATCTTTCCAACATTCGTTTATATGCTTTTTGTACTATATCTATATATACGTTTAAATTGGAGAAATTAGGATAAAAATGCTTGAACGAGGACGCCATTTTTGCGTCGATGTGTCCCCTAACAATATTAACACGAAGAAGCTATTAAATGGAAGCGATCTGATATAATTAACCCGTTCGGTCACCTCTAGTTTTTGTCACCTTAAATACGTCCGAATGAGAACGACACATGAATATAATTATAATGTGATATACGTAATGCGATAACAAAACGCTATAAGAGCAATTACAAATCCGTGAGCTTGATTTAAATCAGGCAGATATGAATTACTTCGAATTCGAGTACAACGAGAACACAAATAATCCTTAACCAAAAGCTATTAGCAAGCTAAAACTTTGACAAAATGAGAAAACAAGTTGAATTATTTCACCATTATCCATGATTGCAACCAATTCCCAATTCCAAAGAATAAAGTTATATAAATAATTTGTAAACCTAATCACTAAAATAATTAATGCTATCTGAATGTCACCTTTCGAATTCAATGGCTAAATAAGTGATGATGTTGTCTCTCCTCTTCATTAGTCCACTTCCTTCAGTTTGCGACAAAACCCAACCCACCAAATCAATTAATCGCGTGTTCCTAAAATGTAGGTAGGATGGGGGTGGTAAATGCAGTACTTATTATCGAAGTAGGCGATGTTGTCGCAATTGACCCTTCCAACAATGGGAAGACTTTCAAAATGACTTATTTTAAATATCTTTTTTCAGTGAATCTCAACCAATGTGCTTTCAATTAAAAAATTAATAGTAATAGTCATCCACAGTTGAAATGCTAAGTATAATTTAGTTTTTACAAAAACAGATTCTTGACAATAATAAAAACTAAGAATATGGCCAAATTATAGGACCATCTTCAGCGAGAAGGGTAAAATCCACGACTCTCCAGCCAAATCCGCAGCATCATTTCTTTATCGCCTGTAATACTGTGAAAGTAAAACAAAATATTTTGTCAGTTTCCTAGTCAACCTAATGACAGTCACAATATTTGTACGCTACAAATAATGTACGATCTTCTTTTTGTCTACAAGACAAACTTCTGTAAGGGTTTAATAAAACAACTTATTGTCTCACTAAAGTCTGTATGAATTACATTTTACTTCTCAACAAAAACCAATGAAAAATGGCAATATTCAAGGAATTGAAACAATTAGATAAAATCAGTTGAAAAGAAGAAACACAGCGAATTTCAATGAACATATAGGTACTAAGATTCTTTTTTTCTCTTACTAACGTATTGAATTAAAAGACCATTAAAGCTAAATTCCTAAAACTTTCTATATTAAAAAGTGGATGAATGAAGCACAAAATCTTTAACTTACCTCCAGCAACCTCTAAAACGTAATAAGATGGATGTATGGTGGCGAGACGAAGATATGGTGGTGGTGCTGGCACAGCATTATATTATTAATATTATTATTAGGTGCATTTACACATACAATATTGTGTCGTGTTGGCCAAAGCAAAGAATGGCAGGGAAAAGGGTGGGTGGCGGTGGCAAACATCGCAAGGGGGTTACATAGTTGGTTGGAGGGATAGACAAGAGGCACGGAATAACAGCAATAGCATCAGAATCCGTATGAGTAATATCAATATCTCTAACTAATGCATATGCATGCCTGTTATACCAGAACAGACTCTGTCAGTCAGACTACGAAACGAAAGTCAGACAGACATAGACTTACTTTACATACACATTTATGTACAGATTTTTGATATGCTTATGCTTACCTATTAAATCTTTTTTATATTTTACATATCTACCTCTTAAATAAAGCTATAGAGCAATAAACGCTATGCACAAGAGAGTAAGTGAAATATTATGTAATGTATGATGTATGTATGTACAAAACTAAAATAAAATTTGACGCGCTCTTGAAACGGAAAACACCTTAGATTTAAATTCATCACAAAATTTCTTGATGTTTTTTTTTTTAAACTTTGGAACAGTCGTCTGATCTAAATTATTTTTATCTGTATTTTGTAAAATGTATTTGCATGAAGAAAATGCATGCAACATCGACGCTTTCTCTCATTCAGGCAAATATTGATTGCATTATTGTTTGTTCTGAATTCGTTTTTTTAAAATAAGACATACCCATTTAACTCTACGTATAAATTGCATAGTTTGAGGGACATACAGGTGGTGTATGTATTTCTTTTACATACATATATTTTTTTAAATGTCAGAACTACTCATAAGCAATTTCAAAAAGCAAACAAAGCCAATTATTTCAAACTTGGGGTTCGCTTTGCGATGGACTCATCAAACCTTAAAATCTGAAAAATATCTGTTTTGCGGACACATTCGGTTAAACACGTCAACTGTGGACTCGCCAGATTGAACAACTAGACTAGTACAGCGGTTATGGAAGTCCTACTTATATAGTGGTCCGGTCTTTAAATGAGCATTTTTTCCTTAAACCTTTTTGATCCTTATGCATATGTATTTGATAGGTTTATGCCAGAAAGTCGTAATTTATCCGAGGATGCTAAAATTGAATGTATGACAACTAATCATGATTTTCGACAGAAATGAACAACGCCTTCGTTCAGTAAGTTTCTTGAGATCTACGCTGAAATGAAATTTTTTGTATGGAATCACAGTATAAATAATTGCTAAACATTTGCGTGTCATTTCATTTAAACTAAACCTCTAAGTAATTACTACAATATTTTAAACGTTTGTGAGTCTCGAAGTGGCAAAATTGCGAATCTTACTGTACTTTAAATGCTACAATTCGCATTACAGATAGAATTTCGTGAATGTCAGATACTTTCTCTTCCGCAGCCCTCCCGCTCAAATCGTGATTGCATTTTACATTTACTCTACCAAGTCGACGTTATTTAATTGTTAACAGGTAAATAGGTAGACAATTTAAAAATCTCACACTTGGAAAATATATCGAAGAAAACGTTCTGCATATATTTAAAATAAGGAAAGGCTTGAGCCGTTCAACAAACTGAAAAATGGAACGACCCAGTATTCGGCAATAACTTGCTAAAATTGAACTTTTTAAGTAGGCCCTCGATGTGCGGAGAAATGAAATGGATCCGCAATCGCGTATTAAACCTTGTACATACTACAATTTTGTCTTGACTTAAATAGTTTCAATTATTGATGGTTGTATGAAGTAAAGAAACGTTTCTCAGATTAAACTTTCAACCCACGTAACCCACTGTATATTATGTTGACTAATAACCAATTATAATGCGACTCTTCTAAGACCGTCGCGTTAAGATCGTCGCGCGACCTTTATTATTGCTATACTTATATCTCATAACACCCCTTACGTGTAATTATTAGGAAAAGNAAACTTTCAACCCACGTAACCCACTGTATATTATGTCGACTAATAACCAATTATAATGCGACTCTTCTAAGACCGTCGCGTTAAGATCGTCGCGCGACCTTTATTATTGCTATACTTATATCTCATAACACCCCTTACGTGTAATTATTAGGAAAAGAGTTCACAAGCAAGGTAGACAAAAATGTGACAGCAAATCAAAATGTCGATCAATTTATCTTGAAGGGTTTTTATTGATATCATTTTCAATTAATGGCAATTTATAAAAATCTAAAAGCTACATTTTCACATTTAGAATGATCATAGTTCATACTCAGTACTGCAGAGTTAGCGATTAATAATAATCATCCTAATTTTCTCTAATAACTGGCATAAATTTTTTCGTACTCTTTGGTAATCACGCCGCCTCTCTATATTTAAAAAAAAAACAAGAATACATGTCTATTTATCAATCGTGAATTAGTGAAGTTGATTCATAGGAATTATTAAAAAAACCAGCTTACTATGCAAGTTTTTCGCGTTCGTTTCGGAGGGAATTGTCCAGGGAAATTACGTCGGTAAAGGACCCAGACAGGAGTGTCACCATACGTTTCCTTATACGCTAAAGATTTGCAAACAAAAATAAAAGTTTGAACAATGGAACCGGCAAATTGAATCAGTCATATAAATTAATAGTCTTACCAGCACTTTTCATATATCTCATACTAGTCTCAACAGAAATGATCTTGGTTCTATCTCTATTGAGATGTCGTAATACAGGCTCTTGTTTCTTTTGACCTCCGCTTGGTTCGGCCTTGTCCATTTTCTCCGTAGAATCTTCATCATCATTTATATCTTCGTTTGCTTCGGTTGCAGTTTCCTCCTTTTTATTCTCGACAAACAATGACGTTGACGTAAATACTCCTCGACGAGATTTAAGGTTATTCAAATCTATGAAGGGATGAAGTTTAATGATATTACTTGGACAAGGGTTATTAGGAGACGACGAAAAGTCCCTTTTAAGCTGTTCGGGTGTAAAGGAGAGTCCTTCTGTAGCAATAACTCTAGGAATTATTGCCAGCCATTTTTGCTGCAATGCAAATTGCCTTAATTTTGGTAGCATTGTATTTTACTCCACGAGGATCTCAACGCTAATCTCTGAAAAAGGAAAAATCACAATTATTTACAAGTGGCGAAAGAATAGAATGTCGTCTGGTGAGCACCTACGGGTTGTGGTTTAAGTTCAACTTAGGCACACAATAAAAAGCAAAATTACCTTTAAGAACTTGGTAATTATCTTTTCTTCACATCAGACCAAAAAAGTTTCAACGATTCGTTAATCGCCAAAATGCTATCAGTATTAGTTTTGAAAATCATGGACCATTCAGATATTTTTTCATATGCATAATTTAAAAATACAACAGAGTCGGGTTTTACAAATGCAAAACAAAATTATGTACCCACATGCAAGATCTTAAATAAACATTCTGCCACTCTTTTTTGCACCTGATATTCTTTGTGCTCTTTACTTGCTGCGTTGGAAGTTTTAGGTTTGTTTGGTGACAGCCTCAGCCGAGTCAAGGGATGATGATGATGAGAACATGAGAAGAGCATGAATGAGCTACACAGAAGAGTATTTCAGATTTCAGAAGAGCTTTTCTGAACGTCAAAAGAAAATTGAACACAAAATAAAAGCGTTTGCTTTAACGTGCACCCGGCGTACCACTACAGCAGCAATACTGTCACTACTCACTACTCACTTCTACCACACAATTGAAGTGAAAAGTGAAATCAAATCAGCCTTGTATGCATGTTCCTTCGCATTCACTTCACACTGTGAATTTCACAGAGAGAAAGTCGAAAGAAGGAAAGAACAGCCGTCAAAAAATTAAGTGTGATGTGAACGTAAACATTTTATAATTTTTGTGACATTAAAAGTTAGAACACATTCTTTCAACGCATCTTATAAATTCTATCAAGAATGTGTTTATGTTAAATGTGAGAATTGGACGAATACGAGTCGTTAAAATCAAAGTGACGTGATTGAATCGACATCAAAGAGCACATGCCTTATGTAATGAGATGAAGTTTTGTTCTGACTCTACTTAATATTGGTTAAATAAAGTAAGTGAAAGGACCCACCCTGTCTAGAATACTACTGATTCTATTCTTTGTATTCATAAAAATCGCCTATCATCAAAGCCGACTGATTGCATAGGAATGTGGATTGGAATACATATTAGACTTTTGTGATTAATATAGCATCGAATTTTAATTAATTTAATTAAAAATTAGGCTGTTTAATTCAGTTGTACAATTCGACTTGAATTACCTACTTGTATAAGTACTGAATTCAGCCTTTTTTACTGGCAACTTATTGCAATACAGCCACCTCAATTTAAATTTCAAACAATGATTTGTACATATTTAGCTTTAACAGATGGAAGGTCTTATGATTACAATTATACCAGTAACCTATTGGTTTCTTTTCCGCATTTTCTAGCTATACTGAATTATATTTGCATGTGGCGTACTTCATATAAAGTAATCTTCAATTTCCATGATGCTTACTCTCCTCCAATATGACTAGGATTTTGCGACTTTGTATTGCGTCATCGAATCATAAGTAAATATGTACCAATGTCAGAGATAAAAGAGAGGGATAAGGGGTTGCTGTTGTTTTTTTAATTGCTTGCGGTTCCAATTGTGTACAATCCAATGCAACAGTGAAAGAGTGATTTATTCATGTAATTATAATAATGACAAAAGTCAATACGTATCAAATGGATTGAAATGGAGCTTATCAAATTTGAAAAGTTTATCTTCTAATCGTTTCCTTTATCAGAAATGTAATACCGACTCAATTAAAATTTAGATGTATATTTTATTTTATTACAGAGATTACGCACGCCCTCACACTCCACCACACGAGATCTTTTTAAAATGAATGTGTGAAATATGAGTGCCTCATAACGAAAAGCAACTGTGGAGGTTTCACTGGTTTCAACAGCATTAAGAATTTCGACGATTATCTCGAGGTAGTACACGAAATCAGGTACGGTTGTTGTTTAGAAAATGGAACTTCGTAGCCGGAAGCGGATATCTGGGGAACCCAGTGAGAAAGAGGTACCTTCGAAAGTACGTTCGGTAGACGAGAGCTCTTCAAATACCAATTTTGGAACTGTTATCAGAAGAGTGCTGTATGTTTTAGCAGTCGCCCTCATATTTCTGTGGGTACTCCAGTCTAACTTTGTTCTTGTCGACTCTCATTCTCACTCGCATGGTCATGCACACGATCATGATCACGGCCATCATCAACATAACCACGATCATGATGACCATCTAGAATCACCTGCATATCGTTATTCTAGAGCTGCTAATGAAAAAGCTGTAAGTTTTCTGGAACAAATTCTTAGTTTTAATCTGATTACTGATTGTATATAAACTTTTTAATTATAACTAACTATAAGATTCGTTTTCTTTTTACATGATATTTAGCAATCGCACCCACCTCATGAGACAGTTAAACCTAGTGATGATCATGTAGAAGATGTCTCTAACAAGCCTGGACCCCATGTAGACTTCCAGCGTAACCCTAATCTATGGTTGGAAGCCATTGGATCAACCGTATTAATCAGTGCAACCCCATTCTTCATCTTGTTCTTAATTCCGCTGGATAACTCAAAGGATAAACAGAATTTATTAAAAATTCTTCTTTCGTTTGCGAGTGGAGGATTGTTGGGCGATGCCTTTCTCCATTTAATACCTCACGCTATTTTAGCTAAAGGAGGAGACGAAGAACATGGTCACAGTCATAGTCATAGTCATAGCCATTCACATTCCCATGCATCGCATGATGGTGAGTTCTAAAATTCCATTCTGATTTCAATGATAAGTTAGTTAATATATCTACTTTATGAGGTTATAGAATAATAGAGTACTTATACCGTATCCTTTGTTATGAGGTTTTAAGAACCTTTGGAAAATTTTGATGTACATAATGAATTCATTGGTTGTGTCTATTTCAATTAATAGAATCGGCAAAGGCGGAGGACTTTCACGGCCATGACTTAAGTGTGGGGATGTGGGTTCTGGTAGGAATAATCACGTTTCTGATGGTAGAAAAACTTATTCGTATTATGAAAGGCGGCCATGGGCATTCACATTCAGCACCTGCTGTCGCCCAACCACAAAAACAAAAAGGGGAAAGCGAAGACGTGTCTAGCAAAAAGGGTAAAAAGGAAAATGGAAATATTTCTCCAAAATCGGCCAAAGGTAGCGATGGGAAAAACAAGACTAAAGTCAAGAAAGGTAAGTGACATTTTTTAACGGCAAAATGTTTTTTAATGATTATTGATCTTATAGTTTAATTTTCTTTTTCTATTTTAGAGGCTGAAAAAGACGACATCAAAGTAGCCGGTTACCTTAACCTTGCCGCTGACTTTTTGCATAACTTTACGGATGGATTAGCTGTGGGCGCGTCCTATCTAGGTGGCCGCTCCCTTGGAATAGTTACTACATTTACTATTTTACTTCATGAAGGTAAAGGAGCTCGATTGTTTGATTGAGTCTAATAAAGCTATTAAATATTTGTAACGTTTACTTGCTAGCTAGCCAGGTCCATGTAACATCATAATTATATTTTTTATTTCTGTGTGACGTTCGTAGTGCCGCATGAAATTGGGGATTTTGCCATTTTAATTCAATCCGGATGCAGCAAAAAGAAGGCAATTTTTCTTCAGTTAATTACGGCATTGGGTGCATTATCCGGGACAGTGATGTCACTTTTAGCCGAAGGAATAGGTATACAAACATAATATACCAGCAATTTTTACTGATCGTTGACAGTGAGACATTTTCATTATATTTTACGAATTTTTATTTTTAGGAGATTCTGCTACAACGTGGATACTTCCGTTTACTGCTGGAGGTTTTATCTACATTGCGACTGTGTCCGTCATACCTGAGCTTTTGCATGATTCTAAATTCGGCCAAAGTGTTAAGGAAATATTAGCTTTGCTGGGTGGTGTTTATATGATGGTTTTGATTGCCCAATACGAATGATTAATGGAATCATGT
>JAHZMX010000811.1:0-14425 GCA_027743895.1 Seira musarum | reverse complement strand
AGTTATGAATAGTTATGTGCCTGGCTATTGAGGGTTTAACTTGAACGTTTATGTTAAGCGGAAGAATCGAATGCAATTTCTGACAAAAAAAAATACTGTTTGACATGATTCGGGTAAGAAGTGAAAGAACGTTTGAAGATTAGATTCGACAAAATGTATACCTATATGCAATGCAATAGATGAAGAAATAACATTTATGTAAACTTAATCGAATAAGATGAATCTACTTTACCTATGCATATGTTTCTGTATACTAACTGCTAACTACAATCTGGTTGGAAAAATAACTATTCAAGACTTTTTTAAGTACTTGTTCAGCCTAACTGATATTGCGTTGACCCTAGCCATTTTCTCTCTTGTAATTTGATCAACATCAGCAACAAGCACACGCTTTCCTTTGTTAGATTTTTTGGCGACTCTTTCAGCTTCCAACCTAGCTAGTCTAATCATTTCTGCTTTCATTTTTGATAACTTTTCTGCTTCCTCCAAAGCCTTGGACTCAAGTTTTGATAGTCTCTCTGCCTCAATTCGGACCAATTTTGCTGTTTTCATTTCCGTCTCCAATTGAACGAGCTTTGCTTCCTCTCGATCTTGGACGTTAGGCACAGTTACAACAATTTTATGCATATCTCGTTTTCTGATGGCTTCGTTCACAGCTTTCTCATCCTTTCGTCGAGTGCAAATTACGGTTGGATGTCCCATCGTTCCACACCGGTGACACAATGATGTCATACGTTGGTAAGATTTGAATCCTTCGTTTATAATCGTTAAGAAGGCTTTCTTGCTGCTTTTCCGTAAAGTTTGTCAGGACTTGATCCCTCTCTAAAATGGCAGTGAGTTCGCTGCTTGAGATGGGCCTACAAATCGAATATAGTTCTGAATTAAGGATGAAATCTCAGCTATATGCACTTTGTGAATTTGTTGTTAAAGTTGATTTTTATCTGTTATTACTTGTCCAAATATGCCAGAGTTGCCATTGTTCTCAGAGGCAGGATGCTCTCTAAACTTGAGCTTGTTCTCATCAATGCTAGTTTTTTACGAAAATCATATAGCAATGCGTAGGTGTCCTTATCCTCTGGTTTTAATTTGATTCCTTTCGCTGATAATTCATCTCCCATCCTCAAAGTGAAGAACGGTTTTGGCAATGTTAGCAATTCTGATTCCGCAGAATCACACTCCGATGAGGAATAGTTAATAATGGGAAATGATTTCGAAGAGCCCTAAAAATTTAATAGCGGAAAATAAAACCTTACTTTTATCCAAAGCAAAGGAAGTCTTTTTTTGGTTGTAATAAATATTGTGTATACTACGACGGAAATTCGATTCAGTGCATTTAGCTTCCTAAAAATTTAATAGCGGAAAATAAAACCTTACTTTTATCCAAAGCAAAGGAAGTCTTTTTTTGGTTGTAATAAATATTGTGTATACTACGACGGAAATTCGATCTAGTGCATTTAGCTTAATATGCCACTATGCCACCACTGATGAAATTTTATTAAGTACATATTATTTATGCAAAAACTATAAGCCTGAACATTTAATTAACGCGTCAAAGGTAGGAACTCACTAATAAGTCCAATATCCAATGCATCAAGTGTCTTTTTTAACTAACTATAGCTTTAGTTTATTCAAAAACTTCATTTGTTCATCTTCTTTTCAAGTTCTTCTCAAAGGATTGGTCTAATGAGAATGTCATTTTTAGTAGAGATTTGGATAACACAAATATATTTATCATAATTCGAAAAATTAAGTGATGCGTACAGGGTACCATCGCGAGACCGGTCACGACACTGTTAACTGACAATAGTTTATTCAAAAACTTCATTTGTTGATCTTCTTTTCCAGTTCATCTAGTTCCTTCTTGATTTTCTCCACTCTATCTTCTGTACTTTGGAGGATTGCGCGTGTTTGATTTACAACGAATTCAGCTTCTCGTATTTCACTTAACGCTCGACTTAGCTCCATTTGGAACGTACTCCTTATTTCGAGAGGAATTTTTGCAAACAAACGACTTTTCTGTTTCCTAGTTTTGAAAGGAAGTCCAAGAACATTTGGTGGTGTATATGTCTTATTTAGATTTGATCTATTTTTACACTTTATCGAGAAATCCGGAAACAATTTTTCAAGAGATTCTCGAACATTCTTCCGACTTCTAAAATTCACGCAAATTACGTGTGGATGGCCGACTTCTCCGCAATTTTTGCATAACTGAAACCTTCGTTGGTAAAAAGGGTAGCCTTCTTTTATAATGGAAGCAATGAATGGGAATTCAATTCGATGGAAAAATGGTGTTACAACCGGGTCCTTTAATAACACCTTATCGATTTCTTCGAAAGTTGGTGGTCTGTCGCACGCTAATAAGTCCATGATTGTGCCAACAGGAAAGATCATTTTTGGATCTGAAATGCTTAGAAGCTGGGCCTTTTTCTCACCATAAGCATATAGCAAAGCGAATAGTTCTTCGTCTTCTGCTCGAAGAGATAATCCAAGTCGTTCAAGCTCCTCGCGCATTTCAGGTGTGAAAGTTGGCTTTTTTAAAGCTCTTACAGCAACTTGAATTTCATTCACTGGAGGAGTACTTTCGTCAAAAAGTGGGAATGATTCTGCATTGTTCTTATAAATGCTTTCCTTCCAAGTTATCTCAGGTAGCTTCACTGCAACGGTTGATTTATCAAGAAGCGTTGGTTTTGGCACGGACTCAATATTAGGTGTGGAGGAGATTGAACTAGTTTTCTCCTACAACAAGGAATATGAATTTTTTGAAAACTGACAGGGAAAACAAAAAGATACTTAATAATAACACAAGATGATATAAAATGCGGCCTATAAATTAGTTGAATATAAAATGCTCTGTCGATAACTAAGACCTACAAATACAGTTATAAAAAACATCAAAACATGGCTAGATAATGTAATGTCATGTTATTAAACTTTTATTATTAAATAACAATAGCTTGTAAGAAATTAGCTTTCTTCTCCGTTTTTATCTGCCGCGTTCAAAGGATTCGCTGAAATGCTTTGTGTACAATTAGATGTATCAACGTTGGATGAGAACAATGTGGATGTGGGCTTCTCCAAGTTTATCTGTAGAGTTGTTTTATCCTTTAAGATTCATGTGTAACTGTTGCACTAGAATTTTGTGTTTCATTTTCCGAATAAGAATTCCCAGCCCGAGTTTGAACTACAGTCTCATCTTCTCCCTCTGTAATTTTCTCGCTAATGCTTACTGTTGTTGTGGGTAGTTCATCTAAATTTTCGGTATTATAGGCATTGGAATCTGTCGCTCCATTGTCATTACATTTATGGCCGAGATGAGATTTGTCTTGAATTCTGCCGTCCACTTTCAGTCCATCAACGTCCTTTTCCTTTTTGAAATCTCTTTCAGCTTCTGATTCTCCAACGTGGTCCGTCCTATTATCGTCCAATTCCATCTTGACTACCACAGCTATGGAAGCTGCTTCTTGAGCAGAAACATTCTCATCCATAATCATAGCATGTTCCTCATTCCCAAATCCGTGTGTAATGCTTCCGCCTTTCTTCTGCGAGAAACTTTCCTTTAGTTTGTTGGAATCTTGGGTTTCAAACGAGCTTTCAACCTTTTGTCGTTTTGCTTTTATCGGAACTCCGTTGTCCGTTGATTTTATGGCTAGATTTTCATCACCAACATCCTTCGTATTACCACTCGAGTCAAATGAGCTACCTTCCCCGGCTTCATCTTCTTGTTGTACACATGATTTGCCCATGTTATGAGTCAAATTGTGTTCCGATTCCACCTGTCCTGTAAGAGAAGTTCGTTCAGCACATGATTTCTCCACTTTCTCTGCATCTACTACTTCGGTTTCCAAGTTGGACCCAGACTGAACCAATTCTCCTTTGAGAGATTCCGCTTTCCTTTTTCTCCGCATACGTCTTTTCAAATTCTTAATCTTAGTCTTCATTGCTTTAGGAGTTATTAAAACTTGTTCCTGGTTATCCTTCTCAAGTTTTTCTTCATTAGCACCATCAATTTCAATTGTATTAGAGTTTGAGTTGCAGCCATTTTCTTCAAAGCCTTGCTTGATTTCTAAATTCGTCGCACAGTCTTCCAACTCCATTTTCACCGGTGGGTTCGAGTCGCCTTCAGCAGATGCTTTCTCCAGATTATCTGTACTTGTTCCTGCCAAATATGAGTCTATCTGAGGAATAAAACTTGCATTATTAGCATTTTCTGCTCTTTTTAGTGCTCGCCTTCTTCTTCTCTGCCTCTTGGTGAGACGCTGATTATCATTCTGATTACAGTCACCTTCAGCTACTCCACATGTTGGTGGATTTGCAGAAGAAGCGCCACTGAAAGATGAATCTTCACCGTTGGCTTTTACTGTTTCTGCGGATGCGGCTTTCTTTTGATACATATCCACTATTTTATTCTGCGTTACTTCCAAGAGTAACTGTAGCGCGTTTTTGGCTTCCGCTAACTTCTCTTCAGCCTTTTCTAAATTCACTCTAGCTTGTCTTTCCTCTTTTTCCGCGTCTTTTAACTTTTTCAACAAATACTGTTTTGTCTTCATATTTTGTTTAAATTCCTGTGCCTTCTGTTTTTTCCTAGCACATTTAAAGGGATAATACTTCATGACGGCTGCTTTTACAGCATCAGCATTCTTCGTCGGCAAGGAACACATGAGTGTACTATGTCCTACTTGCCCACACCATTTGCATATGCCAGAAATTTTTTTGTAGTAGTTGTATCCATTCTCCAACAATATTTTTAAGCCCATGAATTCCCGATCAGAGCTGAAGAAATTGAGCTCTCCGCCCTTTTGAAGAATCGCTTTGATGTCTGTTGTATTAACCGGCTTGGGCAACTCCATCAACTCCAGAATCGATTTTGTAGAAAAGATGCTTTCCAAATTTCCACGAAAATTCATGAGTGATGCAATTCGAATTCTGTAATCGTAGAGCATTGCAAACAGACTTTCTTCTTCAGCATTTAGGGTTTTCTTGTGCATCCTGAATTTGCAACGCATTTCGTCCGTTAGTTCAGGCATTTCCAACCAAGGAAATGGCTCTTCCCTTATATTTGAAACGTCGGACGAGGAGGCGTCATCATCATCTACGGTCTAAAAATGGAACATGAGCCTAAGTATCCGTACACTTGTAACAATATGTATGAGCTTTTGGTACTTATCGTTAGCATCCGATCGCTTATATGAATTACATATTTTGTTTAAAGCGTTTTTCGTAAGGTCAACATAAATCTAACAATCAGATCTAACACCTCATTTCATGCATACACCTAACTTAATAAACTTCCAAATGAAATTGCCTACCTACCTGAAATTTTCATGATCTACCGGTGACCCAATGCAATAATCGGGTGAAATTGAATAAGTATGAAAGTACACAATTTTGATTTTTGAACACGAGCTTCTGATGAGCCACACAAAGGAACAAGCATTACTATAACAAGAACTTTGCTATTCAACAAGGACTTTCTCAAACTCAAATCTCACTATTTTGTATCCATTAAAAAATTCAATTAAAGTCAATCAGTCAAACAATCCATCAGATAATACGTTTAACATTATGAATTCAATTCAATCAATTAACATTAAAAAGAACATTGACAGGAATCCGACGGATCGTGTAAGTCTTTTAGTATTCCTTCTGTTTTCATGGACTGTACAATGTTTGCCATTGGATGGGTGGTAAAAACCGGATATTCTTGCTCTTTTGTTTTCATCCAAACATACAATCCTGGCAGAGCTCTTGCCTCGTGAATGATTTTGTTCGGGCCCATATCTCCTCCACAAGCGTCCAGGACATATTTCGCGTCCTCACATCGATAAGGGCCTTCTTCATTACGATAATAATCTTGAAGATCAATAATTTTGTCATGATTCACTTCGAGAGAAGATAAACCTTCTTGAACGTTGAACCCAATTAGCACGTTTCCTTTCAGAGCGACTTTCAAAAGAGCAGCAACCTTGCCAAGTAAACATTTAATAGTGATTTAACATTTAGCAACTATCTAATAGTCTCTTTTGATAAGAAGTCTAGATATATATAACGTTTTCTGCCATACTTGTTCCAACGGTAAGCCATTTTCCAATTTATCTGCAGTGATTCCAGTTTTATTTGGATTAGTCTGACAGATTTCATCTTCCGACCATTTAACTTTAGCCCACAAGACCAAAAATCTGTTCAGATTCACCACACAAACGATAGCAGCAACAGTTTTATGATCTCGGAAAATAGTTGGCTTCAAGCGAATCGTGTTGATGACAATAAAGAGCAGGTCATCTGATACCACCATGTCTCCACGATAAATCAATGGGGCCTTAGAGTGAAAACATTCACAGTTCCATAAATCATAAAACTTTCAACAATAATAGCGGTAGTAAAATGTGACATAAATATTCTATTCTCCCACGATGGGAAGGAAGAAACAATACCTTCCATGCTGACTTTGAAAATTCTTGATCACGCTTTCCGGAGACTGCCCTACCGTTACTTTGGTTAGCGTCTCCAGCGTTATTTTCATCATCAGTGTCGTTATCGTCTTTATTACCGTTAAGGCGATTCATTTTCTTCAGACGACGAGAAACAACTTTTTTGCCTTTTCTACCGTAGAACTTGGAAATGCTTTGGATTATATCAATAGGTCGCTCAGCGTCGAATGCTTGAATAATGAAATCGCGATAAACGTTGTCTTCTAATGTCTTGATGCACTTCAGCATAACCTCCTAATCGACAAAGAAACCACAAAACTTTTAACTTTAACACTGGCACAGCCTAATCCAACAAAGAGATGGAAAATATATCACAAGGATTTAATACCACAAGGAACACCTCCTAATCATCCTCCTTATTCGTTCGATAAAAGTGTTTAGATTAATCTACCAGCTACGAGGCAGTTTCTTTCTTCAAATCTTAGTCTTTTGATCTAAGACTTTTTCATACGTATGCATTTCAAAATAAATCCTTCCTATGTACCTTATGAATGTATGGATGTACTTATACATAAATGAATTGTGCATGCGATAACAGAAATGAAGCCCTTCCATGCAATCCAAAACTAGAATAAGCTAATCGTTTCGTTAGACTTCTTTCCTAATCACCATTAGCCCGCAATAAGCCGTTTAAACGATATAGTAAAAAATAAACTTTCTTAAAATTGAATGCACAATAGAATACTTTGATACTTACAGGTTTAATGGTAGCACTAGAACTGGGGCCTGGAATAGGATTGGAAACGGATGAGGACGCCGCCGATGCTGCAGAAGTCGGACCTTGTATAAATAAAACAAAATAATGAATTAACACCTTTCAATCCGATAATTTTTCATCTAACAACCTTAGTTTTTTTAGCACTTTATTGTGGATGCGCAATACCTTCATGTATCCGCGACAATGTAGCTCCAGCAAGTAATTGATCAGTCAAAAGTTTTCGGGTGAGATCGATTAACTCGTTCAGGTCCGCCTTCAATTTTAACAACTCCACGTGCGTCGGATCCTGCTCTAGAGCAGCTTCAACCTGCGATGTTAATTAACTTGTAAGAATGTTACGGCAAGACGTCAAGAGATCAGAGGCATATTTAAATGTAATTACTACCTACTAGGATGACTGGTGACTAATATAGACTTTAAAATATTATTAAAATATTATGTATATAAAAAACAATCACCTTTCTCAAATTGAGGACATAACCTTCCAACTTTTTTGCAAGCTCATCTGCCTCTGAAGAACTCATTTTGCCACAAACTTTAATAACGGCGGACTAACTGAAAGTGAACCGGATTTCAAGACTAACTATCACTGCATCATCGAAGGTTTTATTTTGTGTTTTGTATACCTCATAAACACTTCTACCTAACCTAGCCTTTTTTTAGTGTATTAGTCGTAGTCGTAATTAGATTTTAACAAATTACGAAACCTATTATAATCTTAAACAAGCCGTCAGTTCTAGAGTCATTTCTCTAATATTAATTACGGGCCGTAACGTAACGTAACCTCTTAATTTTTAAGCATATCAAAAGTTGAAATAGAAAAATGTACATATCAACAAACAATCAAAACATTCGTTCAAAAAAGCATTTTTGCTTCTTGCATGTACATACTTGTAATATTCACAATCACAATGTCTGTGTATTAGTAGTAGTGTTACGTGTGTGCACTATACTGCTGCTTCGGCAAGTGTGCATTCTACAAAAAGCATGAACTTTTAGAATTCACTTGACTCACGATCAGCTTTAGCATGCATCATACCAGTATCACATGCACCCTTCATCACCTTTTCTCCTTTCTCTTTTCATCTCTCAGTTAGCGGGACATACGGATATTTCGAGTGACTAGTGAATCAGTAAGTTGTGAACGAACTTTGATAACCTTATTTATAGACAGCAGTCAGCAAATACATTCTTCTTCCTGCTTAGCAAGTGAAGCAGACGGCAGGTTCGTTAAATATTAAATCAGGTCTGTCATACTCCCGGTAGCCGTATTTTACAGGTAATATTTTAATTAAAAATTATTACATTTTAATGAAAGCATTGCCTTATAACCAAAATCACTGTTGAGTCTGAACGTTTTTTAATTGTACAATTTAAAGGCTTTTAGGTATCTATTTCATTTTTATTGTGGATTTTGGGTCACCGACTTTTTGTGATCACCTTCACTGTATATATAGTACTCAAATTATGGAATTCGAAATAAGTAGAGCGTTTCCTGAAAATAGAATTCCAGGATCAAGGATAATTAGGACTTTAAGATGTTACAACCTTTTTCCATGCCTATTACTATTATTCGGCCATATTGCGCGAAACTGATTATCGTCTTCAGTGCTCGTGTTCCCTATGTTATGTTCATGGAAGTTGGAACTATGGAATTATGTAGGACTTGTCCTGAAATTCAAAATTATTAAATTGTCCCACGCAGTAATCCGAGATAGGATTTATCTGTTCAATGAAAAAGGCCCACCAGCTTATTAGTACTTTAAAAGTAAACCCTTCATTCAACTGTCATTCCTTTACACTAGAGAGCAATACAATGTAACCTGATGATTTAAAAAGTCCCATATGGTTTCCTATTAGGGCTCATAAATTACTTAGTTATCCGTGATTAACTTAACCCTTGTATGTAGTTTTAAAAATATTAGCACTTGACAGATATGCCGCATAGGTATTTTTGTTTATATACAGATTTAGACTTTGACTTTTTATTTGTTACTGGCTTGAACAAAGAAGGCAATAAATGTTTGCTATCAATATAGTATAAAATGTTCACGATGTAAGAATGCATTTGTTGATTATCTTTTTAGGTCAAAATGGCGGATTTGGAGGATTTTTTTGCAAAAAGGGATAAAAAGAAATCCAAGAAAAAGTTTGATACGGCTGATGATCTAGCCAAAGTATTGGAACAAAAAGCAAAGGATAAGAAAAAGCTGGAAACGGGGAAAAGTACTTATTTGCCAGAAGGGGGTCGTCAGAGTCCTGGTCCAGGGGTAAGAACAACTTAGTTATATAAAATAAAGAACCGGCTATTTATTTCTAATTTTGCTTATACTAAATGGCAGTTGCCGGCAGAAGACGATGACGAATGGATCGAAGCTGAGGAGAAACAACCAGACTATTCAGACTTAAAAATCAAAGAGCTAATTCTTTCCGATGACGATGATGAAGAGGGTAGCCAAGATGGAAAAGAGGATGAGAGCGCCTCCAATGAAGGTCCCTGGAATAAAAAGAAGAAACCCAAGGATGAAGAAAAAGAGAAAGAGAGTCCCAAGGAAGAAGCCTCAGATGAAACAAAAGAAACCGATGAAAGTAAGCCGGAAGAGACAGCCGAAGACGGAGAAAATGAAAGCTCAAAGGAGAAAGAATCAGAGAAGGAAGAGGAAGCACCCACAGCCTCCAAATATGTACCACCTTCCATGCGAAATAAACAAGCTGCGGGTGATGCAGCAGTTGTTGATTCTGCCCCGCCTGCAAAAGCGCCAGGTGGTGCCTATGTTCCCCCCAGCCGCAGAGGTGCTTCAGCATCTACCACAGGTAAATTAACATTAACCATGTCCTGTCGAGGATATAATATAATGCATTATTCACATCATATACCAATAATAAAACTAAATAAAACAGAGAATAATATTACTATTTTAATTAAATTTCAGCTGCGGCTCCAGTTATAACCAAAAAGAAAGGCACAGCCCCGACATTGGAAGATGAGGAATCCTTCCCCAGCCTAAGTTGAAGATTCGTAGGGATTTAAACAACTGAAATTCATCTTCTATCTCACCAGAATATTATGACAATGATATTTTTTTCTTCTCATCGTTATCGGGAGTAAAAACAAACCTTAGAGTCTTAAAATTCAAGGTCCACTGCATTACGTTCGTATCCAGTTTCACAATTGGGAAATTTTTTGATTACTTTAAATAAGTTTCTTACTACGTTAATGTGAAGTAAGTAGACAAGCTCTTAAAATATTATCAACAAATGATGGTGAGTTGGTTTGAGCTCGTTATTTTTTTTGTGTGGAGATGTCAAGGTTATCAAGAGATTCGTATTGTGGTCCTGAGATATCGTCAGACTTCCTTTCTTAGTGCTTCTATGAAGTTTGCAAAATGTTACATAGGAAAACTATATTCTTTCAATCATTCAATTCTACTAACCTTTAAAAGTAACTGGTCTATACCAGCCCTACGTGTCCACAAGAAAACAAAGGTAGGTGCAAAACTAGATACGTATAGAATTTATTACTCTCAATAACTGAATTAAGATCGGGATTAGTAGATAAATTGATTAATCTTAATTAATTAATTATATACATTGACTGGTAAAAGTTGAGAAAAATAAACTGGACTGCTGATTATTAAATAAATCGCAATTTCTGCACGCGACAAATGCGGTTTAAATAGTGCTAAACTTGTAATAAATTCTTCCATTTTAATATGAAGCTATGAACCATTTTATATTCTCAACAAGTTGACAGGGATGGGTGTGGAGGATATGATATAAGTACATACTTGGTGAAAGTGTGGATAATTGATGTTTATAATTAATGGCATCAAAATGCGGTGGTCAATGGAAAACAGAAACCGCTATTATTATCATAAAGAAACAGACGTTTATTGTAAGTTATACATATTGCAATTTTTTATCTAAATGAATTATAGAGATGTATTTAGCGGTAGTGTAAGTTTTAATGAAACTGCTGAATAGTGAAAGTCGCGATTATTGTGAAATCTTCAATGACCTGTTGTACTAGATCTAAAAGTGCTAATTTTGTTTCCACTTTGGTCTATGTGAGTCTTCGTTCACTCGTTAAGTACCCATCATGTATTCAGTGTGTAAGTACATTATAAAAAATATGTTTTGCCACTTTTGGTTGCTGTGAACCTGCCGTCTTGAGCTCTATGAAGAAAATTGAATTCAACTGCATACATGATATTGTACTTTTTATTTAAAAAATGTGTTTACAATGCGTCATACTCTTAAGGAACTGTGTTTATGTGACATGGATTATTGATATAATGACATACAGTTATATTTTGAATTTAGAAGTTTATTTGAATCAGGCTGTCTAAAAAAGGCTGGGTCCTCGGTCCAAAAGCAGTTAATAAAAGTCTAGAGTCATCATTGCCTCATCAAATCATTCTTGTATTTGTGAATTTATTTAGTCATTAAAACATTTTAGATGCTTACAAGAAAATATCAAATCAAAAGTGTTTCATTTCATTTCATCTTCTTGACACATAAGCGCAAGGACATTTCATTTAAGGATTCAAACCATTATGCATTTGTATTTATAGCGCTTCAATTGTAAAATGCTAACAGCAGGCCTTATGCACTAATTACCTGATCATGAAAGCAAAAATCGTAACCGTCCTACTGGTTTTCTCAAAGTAAAACAGTATTTTTCTATAAATATTGATAACAAATCTAAAGTGAAAGTGATACAAAACTGTCAGGAAAACTTGTACTCGTACTCACAATTTTAAGTTATAAAAATGAAAGCCATAAATCTGAGTCGCTGCTTCCAATCCTTTCAGGAACAAAATTACTCAGTTTAGAGACAAAACGTTCAATCCATTTACTTTTGAACGAAACGGCAAATTGTAGAATAGACAGTGTTCTTTAAACAGTAACATGATAACATAACGACAACACACAAAAAGGAAAAGATACAAACCAATACATGCATCTAATTTTGTAAGAAACATTTTATAAAGCATTCTAACGTCTAGAACTAGAAGTACTAGATGAACTCGTAGCCGCATTCCCAGCTGAAGTAGTGGCTGTAGTTGCCAACGGGTTCGTGCCACTGGCAGATCCTGATCCAGTGGTCATTTCAAGTTCCACCAACAAAGGAAAGTGATCACTAGGGATTGAAGGGTGTGGAGCGCCAACAACCTTATTATCCACAAGCCAAGCTGGATCCAGAGGTCCCAAGAGCCCAAGTGGTGTCAAGTTTGGCTTAGAGTAAAAGATGTAATCGATGATTCCCTTGAAATCAAACGTGTAGTTGGTGAACGGCATCACTTCTGCACTGTACGCAGTACTCATCCGGAAAGCATGCGTATATTCTGTGGTTCGATCAGAATTGTATGAAATTCTCTGCAAGCATGATTTATATCCAAGGTCTTTAAAATCCGGATGCTTTGCTGAAATTCTTGATGTTTGTAGAAACTCGATGACCCCACTCTCTGGTAGACTGTTAAAATCGCCACAGAGTAAAAGATGAACTTTGTCTGCAGGAGATTTTCCGGCAGCAGTTGCATTTGGTCGACCGGTCGCACTTTCTTCAGCAATTAATCGAAGTTCATGCATCAACATCATAGTCTGCACTAATTTCACGTCGCAAAATTCTGGATCCCAATGAATATGCTGAAAAATAAATCAGAAGAAAATGTATAAATGCATTTATGCATGATAATATATTTAGATAAAGCATTACGCCAGAATATTTATTAAGTCATCATTAGCAATTACCGCTGTGCAGACAAGTACTGGAGGCGAGTACCCATGAGGAACTCCATTATCCCATGCCTCCATCCTGGTTTCCAATAATGCAGCCAGCCCGATATTATCTATTCAAATTGCAATGGAAAATTCAACAATTTATTAAAGTATAGTATTTTCAAATTTCATTGCGAGATTGGGGAAATACTCGTATACTAACACCTGAAGATTCACTAATTTTCCGATTTCTGGCGGAATTTTTGTGAGACTGTTATCGTTCACATAAAGATGAGTCAAATGGGTCAAATCAAAGAGCTGTGGCGATATATTCCGGATGTTCCCTAAGCACATTCGATAAAAACGAAGCCATTTAATGCTATACTTTCTTAAACTTACTAAATGGAAAGCTTCATCATAAAGAGTTAAGTTTGTATTTATACCTGTCAGTTCCATTTCTGCCCAAAAACTTCGTTTCCCTGCTGCCGCATCTTCTGCACTCATGATCTGGAAATTAATATCATGATGAATTAATTGATCAATTTATAGAAGACTTAAATAGAAGTTTAATAATATTGAATGGACTTTTCGGCACTTACAGTGTGAGTGCGCTTAGGGTTTGAACTACTGGGACCGGCAGCTGGACCCGGCCCATGACCGATGTTGTTTGGGCTTGGAGTCGCGGAGGACCCTCCGCCAGCCGCACCCCCTCCATCTTTCATAGTCATTCTTGGTTTGGAGATACTTGACTAAATCGTTTGCATCGCCCTGCGTCAGAGATAGAATTTAAATGTTAGCCTTGCAATTTAATTTTGAAAGGTCATTCAGCTGTCACTTGCAATTTGCAAGGACGTCCAGATTCATAATTATTATTTTTTAATTGATGGATGGTTACCTTATTGTTTCAATGATAGTTAGCATTTTCACGCAGAGACGTTTTCGGTTCCTGTCACATCAACATTAGCGATAATATGTGCGGTTATGATGATGTTTCAAGAAGTGTCACGTTTCAACTTTAACAGAGCACTATAGTCCTGATCGACGATAGTACTCCTCTAAAGTTTAAAAAATTAGTTAATTGATCGCAACTTACTTGTTAAGTCGAATTTAAATGTTAGCTAGCATTATTAAAAGAGCACGAAAAGCGGAAAAGAAAGCACGGAAATCCTAGAACTATGTATTAGAATATTAGATAGAGCTAAGAAGGCAGGCTTTCATTCGTCCATGCACTTAACAATACCTTACCTTCTTTCGACGACGGCACTTGTTTGTTTTTTAAAAGCATTGCAGGGTATTGTTCATTTCCTTGTTGTTGTCATTTTCAAGAACATGGCATAGCACATCACATGTAAAGTGGAAAGCTGCAGTAAAGCATATCATATACAGGAGCATAGCATTTGCTCTGATCTCTGTACGTAAACTTTTTCCTTACAAAGGCTAAATACGTATGAAATTTATTCTCAATAAACCCCAATCACCGTTGACAGAACACCGGGGA
>JAHZMX010000810.1:0-21998 GCA_027743895.1 Seira musarum | reverse complement strand
ACACAAAACAGCATTGTAAACCAACTCCACTTGAGAAAAACGGCGTCTACAGATTTCATCAGATGATTGGTTTCCCGGAGGTAATACCATAACGTTTTGAGAATTCAGGCGGGTGCATAAACCTACAAAACCCCCTAGGCCCTATCAGGCCAATCATTTTTGGTGTTGATCCCATTTTGAGCTGCACTTGAGGTATATTTAGCCATGACAATATATAGTCTCCGGACTCCTTACATTATTAAAATTGCTAGGCTAACATAACTAATTGTGTTGTAAAATGTTTTCAGTTTATTAAAACGGAGGTTTAAATAATCATTTTATATTACATTTTATAAATCCTTTGCATCCAAATTGTTTCATCAGTTTTATTTGGTTAACACTTTACAAGGCAGTACCATAAATCACATTGGCAATAAACGTCCAAATCGGAAATGTTAGTTGGACAAATTGAAGACGGTCTTGAAAGACCCATTACGTACTCATACAGGACTCTGTATCCATCAGAAAAAATTACAGATGGGTATGTTAGCATCCACATAACAGAAAACACTATGGGTCTTCTGTTTAATTTGCTTTTTCAGCAGGCAAACTCTGGTTAAACGGAACATGGAGAACTTCATATGGAACCGTTAATGCAAAGGATACCAGATCTCTACGGACTTGTCTTATGAATACCGCCATAGCTAACGATTGCAAATAAAAACTGCATCTATGTTGAGGGGTTTGTTGTCAGCAAGGTTTATCTTAAAAAGACATTACATACATTGGACATCCGTACATTGGACGTATAAACCAATTAATTAAATTAGGACATGTTGCGTCACTGTTTGGCCTTCTTTTGGAATTGCATGATAATCAAAATGGTCTAATGAATACGTAGGCATACTAAGAAGTACATCCTCACTGCGCGAACGAGTGGGAATATGGTTTTCGGTTGGGATGTAGACAAATGTTACTTCCAAGATAAATGCTGTTTTATATTAAGTTATTTTCTGCTGATTTGTGGTTGTATTTTTATCAGGGATGCATATTACCAAGGGGAATTATTCCGGCTTATTTAAAGCCAGTATAGAAATGAATCACTGTGACAATTTGCTATGGGTTATCGTCCATATATCCAATTCATATTGGTAATTGAAAAAGCGAGTACGTCATCATCATTTCACCATCGGAATATATTTGTCATTGTAAGCGTCACTTTTAGTCATTACTTTGACAGCTGAATTTAGCAATTATTTTACAGTACGTACACGTCCATTTTGGTCATTATTGTGTAGGTTCATTTTATAAAAAATTAACTAATTTTGTGTATATAAATACCGAATGTCAATGTGCGGTTTTTTTACTGAATTCCTAATGTGGGACGAAGAAGCAGAACGGACAGAGTATAATGCCACGGCAGACGGAACTCACAGATTCGAGCAATATATCAATGAGAAGAAAAAGCGGGACTGGAATGTGTAGTTTTTGTGTTCTTAGTAATAATTGTTGGATTCATTGGTTGTCTAGATCTTAGTGATTCAACGGAACTTACCTTGTTCCGTGAACTGAAGGGAGCTCTTGTTTCAATACACGATTACGGAGACCAACGTTGGTTTAGGGTTGTCTCTATTAGCGTGTCTAAGTTTTTCTCAATGACGTTCGCGTATGTTATGCCCGTATAAATATTACGATTTGTGTATTTCGGGAAGCTCATTTATCCACTTTCAATTTGAATTTCTAAAGTCCCATGGTCTTATAATAATTTTTTAACTTTTCTTCCACAAAAACCACAATTATCCCAAATTATATATGAGATGTTCACCTATTTGCCGTCGCCTTTATAATATACTAACGACAATAAGTACACTATCTTCTCATTACCACCCTCACAGCAGATAGTAATGCCAAAAGTGGACTGCATGATTAGTGAAGCATAGAAGCGACATGAAAGGTTCCTCACAGTGTAAGTGTAGACAGATTGTAAACGTGATAATTACAGAGCAAATTCGATCTTAATAACAACTTAAGTAATAATAATAATAACTTTAAGTACGTAGTATATAAGGCCATGAATATTTTATTGCACAGACAGTGAGGATTTGGCTTTAGCACGGTTAACTTATTCCTAAGTTAATGACTTTAAGCTAGAAAACACCGTTAACTTCAACGCAAGAGTGAATGCTGCGTTAATTTCAATTAAGTTAGCGCCATCAGTTCTCTTTTGTGTCCACTTCATAAATGGTCCCTCAACCGGGATTATTTTGAGACAGTAAAGCTCTGACGTTAATTTATGGGAACTTGTGCATATATATTTGGAATTTGACTGCAGTGTGCACGTCCATAATATAATCAACAACATAGTCAAGCATAATCAAGAAGTCATTCATTTGGAATATTTCTTTGGATCCTTTGGAATAATAAAATGGAGTTAGGAAGAATCCATAATATCAAGATCCAGTCCCTATGAGTGTCGTACCATTCTAACAAATGTTTGTGGAGGAACTTTAAATTTTTGAAAACTTGTAAGTTTGAAAGGTTTGAAGAGATTTATTCAAGATTTTTCAATTTACAGCTTCTTGGATGCTATTGCATTCCAAGCTATTTTGCAAATTTCGGAGTTATGTAGAAGCTTGAATGAAATGGTTCGGTTCCAATCTTGACCAATGGGCAGGTATCCTCTTCTTCACATAAGGCTTATAAGCTTGAGGATGTTGTGCACATAACACGGAAGGTTCTAATACCACTGATTGTAATGGATTAAACAGAAGGCAGGAACAGAGCAGATAGATGACGTAGACGCCTGCCGTATAAAAGAGAGTGGCAAGAAGAGTTTTATTCACCACCTTTCCTGTCCATGCACTTTTTGAATAACGAACTAATAATAAATTCATATTAGGATTGAGTATGCCAAAATGCCTTCGATAAATCTCGTTGATCTGTTACTTAGTATTATCATTACAGAGAATGTCACACCTACCATATTATCTTGAAATGCTATTGCTATCCCCTTAATTAAGTTTAGTAAACATTCACTATCTCGATTTTGAAAACTTTTAAATTCAGAAAAAAAACAGATCTCATGGTCGAATAAACATGAATGGGCTTGAGCATGGCTCACAAAAAATAATCTTTATTTCTTTGCACTACCGTCAAACATTTTCATGCTGAAGTCGACACATTTGATTTTGATAATGAATGGGGATCGACACAATTTGATATAATTCAAATGTATGTTCTATTGTCCTAATGGAAATTTAGGTTAAATATGATGTTTCATAGAACTTACATTGTTCCATGCACATAAGTTCACGTTAAGTTCAACAAGGCAGAGGACAAAAAAACATTGTTTGTTTTACTATACAACTTATTAGAATCTAAATATGGGTTAAAATACTAACCGGCAAATTACAAATTACAGGGCGATGGAAGCCCATTTGAGAAAATTGTTCACGAAGATTTTGCAGGTGGAAGAAATTCATTGAATCCCGCGTACAGTGTCCTGTGACCTTTATCGTCACAGGTCAGTATCAGGGCGTGAGGGAAGCATTTCTGGACTCAATAATGTAACGATGCCGTACCTTTGACATCCACATTGCTTTAACATATAGTTTTTTAGCAGTCTAGCTGCAACACAATATGACCTTTTTACTATCACAGCAGGAAGTCATACTAAAAAGTGGTATGCATGATCATTAAAGCCATGGAAATGGTATGAAAGTATACAAAAATGGCTACTTTCGATCAGATGAAAAATTCAATTGTCACGGATCATTTTAACATCGGCCTAATCAGAAGTTTCAGGACTTCACTTCGAATGTCTCACTGGCATTAAACGCATATTGACAAGCAAGGCAGGGCCGGATGAAAATTCAGCAAGAAGATTAGGAAAACGGTTGCTTTTATAACTGTCTTAACTCACCGCACTACTCTTATTCTGGTCCAGTTTGTCCATCATTTCAATGACACTTCTTCGCTATGCAGATCATAATTGGTACCCTTAAGTGTTGTTTAAATAACGAACTTAAGAACATGATCATGCTTCAAGCCGAAGTACATCAGCAGTAACACGAACTAGCTATAAGCCCACGAGATGTACATCCATTTTACAATTACGAGCAAGCACAATGCAGTTTCTCTGATAACAAGATTTTGATCACCGTTCGAGCACCACTCATCAAACAGCATGAGTCCTACTCAATTCATCAACTTATAATGACCCCCTTTAAGTGCGAGAAGACTTTGTGCTCAGTTGATCATCAACTGACCCTGTTAGCAGTATGAGAATCCGCAGTGATTGCTCTCCAAGGCACCTCTTTGGTACCGTGGAAATCTTTGGAGGGAGTTTTACGTTCCACATGAAGAAAAGGATCCAATGGAAGAATCCTTATGCAGTTCTCCTATTGAGCGCCAAGCCAACGCCAAAGGACAGAGAAGCTTGCCAATTTACATATCGCAAGTTACCCTCACATCCGTTTTTGGTACAGTTGGACTTCCACTGCTGGTCCTTAACCAATCATTCTGAAGGGACCGCAGTTCATTGCGAAAGCTATTCATTATTGGTCGTCCAATCCCAGTACAAACTGCAGTTTACGGATCAACAGAAGTCGCGTTCTCATGCAACTGCTTTCTGAGGATGCCTGGGCATCAAAAGGTCATTCGCAGTCCATACCCTTGCCCACATTCTCCGTATCCGACACTCTACATCCATCGCACCATACCTGGCCAATGGAGTAAATACGACGTAACTTATGTCAGAAACTCCAATGGCACGAGCTTGCCGTTAACATCTAAAGACGTAGAGTTTTTCAGACTTAGACGACATCCTAAACAAGGCATGGAGTGTGGAGTCGACCTTCAATATAACCGAAATCGATGACCTTCTTCATATCCAACTGCCAGAATTAATACATAAAATTCCAACAGTATTGTTTTTTCTACTCTATATATGGAACATCCCATTAACGGTAGCCCTCGTCAATCTATTCTGGCATGTATGTCAAACCAACATGAGTAACTTCCTAAGTGCTGCCATGAACAGAGCACTTATTCGCCCTGCACGATTCCCGACAGTACATGTTCCAGATAAGATCCAATTCTTATACAACGCAGCTACCGTATTTATGTTGATCTTTGTTGGCGTAATCAGTCATTGCATTTTGCTTATCACATGGATTCTTACAAATATTACCTCTTTTAAACCCCACATACGAAATGAAAATAAACAATCCCAATACTTTCCAGCGGAAGTGGTAAGTATGCAAACTCGCCGATCTAGAGAAAGATCGTTAGTTTACTGGCCACTAGAACATTCGTACTTATTTGAAACTTATCGAAGGTTCTTAGAGAAGTAAGCTTTTGTCCACAAAGTTACTATCTCAGAAAAGCTCATCACACTGAAGACATGGGCTTACATTCATGCTGCTTAGCCTCAAGCTTTCTTTGGAATCATCACTTCCATCTAAGCCTTCAATGCTTTGGATACAATTTGACTTAAGTAAGAAACCTTCGCAAAAAAAGATATGGGAATGCTATTAAATAGGCATGTCTAAAGAAGTTTTAAAAAGTAAGCAAAAAATTGTTCGAAATTATAAAAAAAATTTGGTAATATTTCTCCAGGATATACAGCAAGGATTATGACAGATTGGAAGATGACTTTACCATTAGGAATGTATGGTAAAATTGAAGGCGTTTTGTGAAAAGAAGCAAAATCCGTGCTTCACATTCGTTTCTCATTAAAAAATTTGCCAAAATTTGACATTTCCTATCTTGAAATAAATTAATCAGTGCTGCGATTGTTTTTCAGTTTTCATAGAATTATTTTTTATCCGTCTTTAAGGAGGTGTTCTGAATGCCTGAAACGGAGGTAACGTTTGTGTTGCAATATAATGTAAAATTCTGTAAATCAAGATGTCCTTACATCAAACAACTTGATTTTATTTGTTGCTTCAATAATTTCATCAGGGACCACATTACCCCATTATTTTCAACATTTGCTGACATTTCCAAATTTTTGCTCAGCGTTTATCATGGAAAGTGTAATCTCAGGATAAACTTATGATTCCATATCGCGCTACAGTCTCTACCCCAATTTACCGCTTTAGGACAGCGGGTGCGTGGACATCTTGTAAGCGTTTAATTATAAATTGAAGTTGAGATCTAATTGTTTTTCGCGTTTTTGTTTTCTCCTCTTGGATATAGGAGAATGGTTGTTTATGCAGCCAGTAAGGAAACTCATGACAACCCGACTGTTATACCGACTTCCAAGTGGCCTTGCTGAACACCGCTTTACCTACAATTGTTTTTCGCTTAGTAAGTGAATGCAGTCAATACTCTTCGCACTGGAAAAAAATACACAACGATCTAGTAAAATAGTTGGGTGAGTTTCATATGGCCTTAGATATTTTGTACATCGTAAGAAATTGTAAAGCAAAATTTAGAACTTTGTCGTCGTATAGTACGGCTTTGATTAAGAAGAATTAAGCACACACGCATTGTTACTCATGCTTAAGTCGAAGAAAAATATATAAGTTATTTTATGTACAAAACCTCACTCGGCGATAAAGTTGTTGGTGCACATGTGTTTGTATGCCAATGAGAAAATCTGTGAATCAAGATGTCATCACACCATACAACTTGATTCTAACTGTTCTATATTATGATATTATCTCGGATCAATTTCTCCCATTCTCTGCTATATATACTGACATAACCTTACTCATGCTCTAGTTTTCTCTCCATTTTTACTTTTCCGTCCACTTTATCGTGTTTAGAAAACCGTAGCAAAATTTTCGATGTGATCTGAATTAAGTTTACAAATCATTAAGTGGTGATAAGCATCGGGTTTCTGTTTCTTTTCCTTTTATTTGCGGGTGCATATTAAGTATAACTTTTTTATAACGTGCCTAATCAAAACCTAAGACAGAGTGTACTCCCGGTGTTACTCTGCTGTTGTCACCTCTGCTAAAGCAAGCAGCATTCACGAAAGTTAATACGACTGCCATTTGTTTTCAAAAAAGCATTCAGTTTCTGAAAACAAATCCCTCCCTTGAAAACAGCTGTAAGGCAAGACTGCGTCTAAATTAGCCAGCGGAGTGACAATAGCAGGTTACCACCAGGAGTAATTATCTTAATTTGAAAATTGAACACAAATTTGTGATAAGAAAAATAAGATGATAACAATGTTTAAAATGGGATACTCAATAGAACGACTGATCGATAATTTTTCGGAGTATCGATCAATGATTTTCTTTGGGATCAAAACGTAAAGCCCCCCGGTTATGGTTATTGGTAATTATTTGCTTTCAAAACTGGAGTTTTGCATTCGTGATTGACTGAATAAATAGTGCGCCGAAGGAAAACTTTTGACGGAATACGTGTTGACCGATAATACAAGGCCACGAGCGTACAATATTAATGAATTTAGTTTATAAGAACTTTGCACGGATGATTTTAGTGATGATACCTTACGATGCTTTTGCTGTATTTTATTTTATTTCCGCTTCCAATTTGTAAGATTCTTCCCCATCTTTGAGGACTTTTTCGAATTAAACGATGCCGCGACATTTTTCCATTTCGTTTTAGCTGCAGATTTCTGGATTCCAACTGGCAGAACAACGACATGCATAATTTGGTAACAGTAATTCACATAAGCTGATACAATATGACTGGTGGGTTTGTCAAGGTAGTTCCGCGGAGGAACTTTCTTTGGATTATAAAAATACATTGAATAAATTTCACGTTATCATTATTAAAACTTAGATTGCAACAGAGAGGAGTTCAGTTAGTAAGTCAAAGCTTTGTACTTACTTTACATTGTGCGAACTATTGCCCTACTTTTTGGTTTTGTTTGGCCAGTCCCAAATTAAGTTTTTTTGCGACATCCAATTACATAAAAATATGAGGATCGGGTCATACACAATTTGCCCAAATAATTCAAACGTAAAACTAAACACATCTGTTAATGCTAAATACTTAGTTTTGGGGGTTACTAGCGAAACAGCATGAATATTTATATGATAAACTTGAAGCGGTTTGGATTTTACAATGTAACTCCTATCAAACTGTTACGACTTTTAACCTTCATGAGAATTGTGCACCGCATGCAGTTTATTATCTATAAGGAAAAAGAGAGAGTTGAAGGAGAGAGCGTTGAAAAGAGAGAGTGCACTTACAATACCATGATTATTGTATGTTATAGGTTTATGTTATGATGATGTTATAAGTCTAGATAAGTATAAATAGGTATATAATGAAAGTATGAATGACGCCTGAGACTGTTTAAATTACTTATGGTTTCTCAAATAAAATTTCAGTAATATTGGCACACTCAAATGAAGCAGACTTCATTTATTTAGACCTCATAAAATGCAACACAAACGCAGAATTAAATGCTTTATAATAGTCTTTACTGATCCCTTAAAAGATGTTGCTGATTAGCTAAGCTGGCGACATCTACATAAACGGAACGTGGAACCAATTTCAGCACAATCCATGCATGATTGTTGCCGTCTTATCTGTTAAACAGCGTGCGCTTTCTAAGCAGCACATCCACATTTTAATTACCTAAACCAATACTAACGTTTCTGTTGAGACTGGGGTGCATAGCAATATAAAATGTTACAAATCAAGTTATTAATACACCGTATAACTTGATTTAATTCGTTGAATTTGCCGTTTATGTCCAGCATTACGATGTCTCGTATTTCCTATGTTTGCGAAAGCACACTTACATGTGAGCTTGTTAGGTCTGAGAAGTTGTTTGCATATATTTTAAATTTGGTTTTGAATAAAATGTATTAAAAACAATTGCCTGTTTCTGCGCATGTTCTGGTGAGTTTACATTATGAAATATGCTTGAGTTTTTATGTTTCTCTATAGTAATATTCTATAATCAGACTACATTGCTGATGTAATCCTCCGTTGGAGAAATGAGGAAGCCAAAAAATCGACGAGCTTAAAGATACTAGGCCTGCTTTACTAAGCAAGATTCGCAAATGAACCCGTTCTTTCGTTTGAACTTTCTGTCCATTATGTCCCTGACCGTGCTTTCTTTCCGTCTCGACGTTGCTAAAAATATATGCACCCGTATGAGCAAGACGGAGATAGGAAGAAAAGTTTTGAACCAAGCAATATTGGTCTTGACCTATATCAATGAACAACGCTCTGATGGAAGTGGTGAAATGCAAATATGTCGACCCAGAGAATTATCAGCTGAACCGATGGATGATATTCAGAAGAAATCAGAAATGTTTCACTTGATCCGAATAAACCGGTAAAGTGACTATAATTGGTTAAGTCAAAATAATACGGTTTAATCCTTGAAAACGGAACACCTCATGGAATTATGTATATAAATGTTTCATTTTACTTTCAAAGTTTGTTGTATATCGACACTTAATTTCGTTTTCAAACAGTGCAAAAAGTTATGTTCTTGAGGGCAATATGGAACAAGTAAACTTCACGATGTCTACAAACGAGGAACGAATCTGCGATTTATATTGGAATGGTTGTTAAATTTACTCTTATTTGTTTCTATTTTCTTTGTGTTGCGTTTTTGCATGTGAATCGTCATGTCTCCAGCCAGTTTGTATATAGATGACTACAAAGTTGGCACATCCAGTCTGCCAAGGGAAATTTTTTGTATTGGCATGTGGTAAAGACTTCTGGACTGTTGTGTAACAATGCCGTACTTTCGACATCTACATTGTAAGGACGAGCTGTGACCTATAGTTTTCATATAGGTTTTTAATGCTTTTACATTATAAGATGTCGGATTTGAACGATTGGAAAGAGGATTGGAAACCGGGGAGCACAAATAATGTTAAAATTTGGCACAAAAAATTACTGCATCGCAAGCAATGAAATAGCATCAATATTAAAGTGACGAGCTTACTAAAGGATTAGTAGCCGAAAACAATATGTGCACATTAACATTTGCCGAGTCATTACAGACGAAAACTTTGGACAATTGCAAAACCTTACATCTTATTCTGTCAAGACTCTAGTTTCTTATCAAAACAGGAGGATTGAAATAAATGTTTGAAATCCTTTTAGCACTGCATAAATTATCCAACCAGAATTTCGACCTTATCGAGCAGTTAATGACAGCTAGCGACAAAGCATTTAACGTGCAGAACGAACATCCGTCTTTGCCGAGTTCCAATTTGTCAACATATTCTTTACAAGCCTGGGTCCGCTCAATTAGGGAAGACTTCGTAAACTTGTTTACCAACTCGAGTACGTCAAACCGATATAGAATCGGTTTGGTTAGCAACGCAATAGTCAAGGACTTTTGTATTGCAAATGTTTTTGTATCAGACAACAATTGAGATCAGTGACGCATATTTAAAGGGTTGTGTTTTACATATAGACAATGTTTGTTGGGGCTGTTCGCAGTAACTCTACATCGGTTTCTGCGGGATATGGTTACATTCGCCCGAAATCTAGAAGAAAATTCAGATCGTCGGATGCATCCTTAACTTAAGCCCTAATGTTCTACCGGATTATCAAGCATTCATGACGGAGATTTTCAAGTTAAGACAAACCGCGGAGCGGAGAAAGTTGAATGACAATATGAAATGTTTTTGTTGAACAAAAAGGTAATTTACAGAATAGACTTAAGAGATAACCTGCTATTCATATGTCCTGGGTAACTTTACAAATTTTTGACTTCCAGTGGCGTCATCGAGTCATCAATTTCGCCAATATTAGGTTTTGCAGTAGATTCTACAGGGTGGAGATTTGCCTTTTTATTCACTTATATTTGACGCAAGCAATTGCGCTGTATGCAAAACCAATCACCAGTAGCCATATGAAGGAGCAATAGACGGGAAATCTTTTTAAACATGGCAAATATTATTACCAAACAGATTAAAGAAAATTTAAAGCTGAAGTTATAACTTGTAGGTAACAGTCATTCTTCGACGCATATTTTCGTTCAAGTTGAGTAAGAACTTCTCCGATGAATTGTTTTAATGACGAGTCCCTAAATTTTTAATTAATAGTCAAATTGTGAAAGACACTTTTGTAAACTATATATCGGTTTGGCTAGTAGCTTTGAAGCATTTAGTATTAATCAAAACATTTTAGTGTAAACGCATTATTCCATTTAAAACGAGGTTCGAATGGTTTGTACGAATTAAATACTTTAACGCTAAACCGTACGTTACCGTCTGAAGTTACGGAAGCATTTGAATTTTGGAATTTTTATTTTCAAACAAATCCAAATTCGATGTCAAGAATGTCTTTTGGTTTCAAATACTCCGACATGGAGTAGGGAATATCACGGCAAAGATTTTAGACCTTCCAAAATTTAAAAAAAAAGTTAGCTCTCTTGACGAATAAAAAAGGAAATCTCTTTCAATCGTTTCATTTCTGACTGATGCAATTGCCATCCGTTTAAGATATGTGCAGGGTACAATTAAAAAAGCTGGTGTATCTGAATTTTACACTTAATTCAGGCAACCATTCAATTTCAATAGTCATGTGACTAGTTTATTACTCTCCCCCTTCTTATTATATTTCTTTAAATAAAAATGCTAATGGTATAAATAAATAACTAATGATAACAAATAATAACATTTGTGAGGTGGCTGGAATGGTCAACCGGAAGTGACAAACTTACTAAAACGGTTGGAGATTTAGGTCAAAATTATTAAGGACTCGACCAATGCGTGAAATAAAAGCAATGCGTGGAGTAATCGGTTAGCTCACAAGTCCATTTTGCTGTTCCACAATTTATTTACTTCAAATAATGCTAGTTTGCAGACAACTAATTTTGAGTAATGGTGTAAAACAAACGTTTGTGTTGTGACGAGGTATTTCAGAAATGATTGAGATTCTCACGTCCGTCAAATCTAGGGGAATGGAGCTGCATCCAACCGATTATCTGTTTGAAACTTTAAGAGTGTGCGACCTGCTAAGAGTGTTAAGAGAGTTTGAAGGATTGTGTAGTCACCTGCAATGGCTCATTGTTTTGGTTCATCTACTAATGTGCATCGGAACTTACTTTGTTCCATGCAATTACGTTAGATTTAACGTTATGAATGTAAAGGTTTGTTTAAACAACTTATGTCACGTCTTATGCAAGAATGCATATTTATTTTGACGGTCAAGTACGTTGAGCCATCTTATATGCTCCGTACTAAAGTTGCTCATTTGCACAATACAAGCTGCAAGATTCGGACAAAGCTTGCCCAAATACACATTGATGCCACCCGCCATGGTAGCAGTATTTAATTTCCTCAAAATGATTTATTTAAACAAAATTTGTACAAGGTGTAACCTACCTACACCTAACCTAACCTAACCTCTGGTTAAAAGTCCTTACTATTTCCACAAACTACTCTCACCAACTCGGGACGGAATTAATTCTTTTGGTGATGTTTCTTGGTTTGGTGCTTCAAGGTTAGCCTGCACAACTGCCTGCCTGCAATTTTCTGCGACCTAATCTAACCAAAGACACCCAAGCCCAACCAAGGTGCTGACTCTTAGAAATTATATTCTGCAAACAAAGCTGAACCAAAGCCTTTTAATGGCGTTGAGCTTGCTAGAAGACTACCATTAAAACATCAATTCAGAAAATGTAAACTATCCTTATGATATTATATATTCCTAAAAATTTCATGATTTTCTTAGTACTCCACATCCACAACACAAGTTGCAAAACTTTTACAGCAAGTTTAGATTAACCTTAGATCTCCAAGTACTTTGCAAATTCACTGTACATTGTAAATTTCTCTATTTTGAATTATTTTATTCGTAGTTTGTAGAATATATCGTAGAATAATAAAGCAGCAATTGTACATTAATTGCATTTTTTTAAATTTTAGGTGTGCCATGACAACGTCGCAGTATTAGTAATTGGAAGATAATTGTCCAGCTGATTATATGTGGTTGCAAAATACCGTCGTCTTAAAGTTCTTGATTAAATCATATATTCCGCGTGTACGTATTTACAAAATCTGTAATGAAATTCCAAAAAAAAACATGAATTTACGATTCATCAATTGTAGTTCAAAGCTTATGCTTGCATATCATATCAAGAACTTAAAGTACTGAAACAAATTCATGATCTGATAATGTATGAATCATGTGTTTAAACTGTTTTATAGATAAATGCCCGAAAGTAAAATTCTAGCAGTAATTCTCCCTTGCAAAAAATTAATTATTGCCGATGCTAATATTTGAAGAAATCTGGCCAGTCAGGCTCACGTAGAATTTTGCATTTGATTGAACTATTTGTTCAGAATTTTGTCCGTACTGTACCGTGCATAAGAGCGTTCGATATTCGCAATGAGTGTTTTTAACCATAGGTCAACAAAATATTTTCTACTCCCTGAATTGTCCTAATCATTTTCAAACACTTCGTTTTTTAAATAAAAAAATCCCAAATTTAGAGAAATTCAGTTGATGACAGTGTTGCAAATGTATTCGATGGTGATTCTTACAATACAAAATCGAAATGTTCTAAGCTTACTTTTTTTTATTTTTAATTGATACTAAACAAGGAAAAACCTTTTTGTCGGCGTTGTTGTTTCCTTTTCTTCCGTGTGTTGGATGGTCGAATGGAAGCGTGTATTAGTGACTAAGGTGAACCAAAATGAGCCTGAATGTTCCACAAAGGGTCTCGCCCAATAGGAGGTATGTCACGCCATGTCCCACTTAAGTAATTTTCGATTTTTATCTCGTTTTGGGCTGATTTTGTGGCGATCTGCCCAATAATGAATGAGAACGAAATAAATTATGATGCATAAATTTAGTTTTGTCTGCATTCGTCACCATTTTCCATAAATTGAATGACTTGATGTCACTTTGAATTTGAACAAAAATGGAGATAGAAATGTTATAGTGTCACACTGACAAAAATGTGATATTTTTTTCGCAAATTGAAGGATTACTCAATTTAGTAAAAAATCACAAAATGTTTATAAAACACGGTAAGCTAGGCCACTTTTGTAGTTCAAAAGTACCTATTGCATGCTGAAAGTTTCCACACATTTATGCTCCCGAACCCGCTTACGTTCCCAATATGGGTTATTTCCGTCCCAGAACTCTACGGAACATAAATTGAAATTTCCATGATTTAAATTGTGACGATGTAACAGGCGAACACAAATTTGGAAAGAAATTTAAATTACATTTTCATTAAAGAAGGACTTCATCTTAATTGAGTCGGTTTGGGCTCTGAGCGCAGTTTACCGTTCAATTATTTGTTCCATCTTTAATGACCTCAAATCACTTGAAAAATCTGTAAAGAAACAGCGCAACAAATACAACACGGAAATGAAATATGAACATGGTCATTATATTTTTTTGAAGTGAATGAATTATTAATTTACCAAACTAAAGGGGTTTTGCAGTTTCAAGTCAAATACGGAGGGACTTATTTTCTGAACTTGAATTCACTTTTCAATATTGCTTCCCGACTTCAACCTTGCGTCAATATAAGAAGTCATAAGACTCACAGACTGCACTGCACATGACCCTTACACCTCACTGCTAACCGAGCACTTTCAGTTTTTGTAATTAATCCAGCAGTTTCAAAAAGCCAAAGAATTCTTCGGTATTAAAATTTTTAAGTGGAAAACAATAAGTCTTGTATCTGATACGAGCTCTCTCTGCATTTTAGTAAACACACAATCACAAACTACTTAATATCATCTTACGACTCTGCGTTCAGAAAATTTAATTTCGAGATGCCGTGTCCTGATTTAAGAAAACAGGAATTTCGAACCGCCTTTATCATTTACAACTTGAGACGGGAATATTTGAGCTGATTTACTGCTCAAAAACTGATTTGTAAATGACTAGTTCGTAAAAACCAAATTTGAATTCACTATTTTTCACAAAAAATTTCTTGATCTCGATTTTTTTGCATTACAGCTTTGCATCCTTTGATAACTTTAGCGAAAATCTTGACTTATGAATAGGAAAATTATGATTTTATCTTAACGAAGACATGAACTGAAATCATGATATTTGGAAGAGATCGATCCAGTTAATCAATTAAGTAAAGTTATTTTTAAACCTGCAACTCAAAGCACAGCAAAAAACTCTCACATCCAAATTGACCTTTGCCATTTTATCTGTTCCTCTGAAAATAACATAGTTAAGTAGTTTCAATGACACAGTCTAGTCACTGCAGTTGCAGTTGTTTTGAGCTTTTTAATGCTTTCTTTGAAAGTCTTTGCGCTGAAGGAGCTTAGCTGGAAATGAATGCAGAAAACCTGGACATGAATAAGAAAGAATGATGGTGAGCAGATAGGTCAAGATGTTGACTTATCAAAACAGGACATAACTTATCAAAACAGGCATTCCGTCTGAAAATCGGGTTATTGGTGGGTAAAAGTAAGCTACAATAACGACTTTAACGGGTGAAATTGAAAAAGGGTTTTAATAAAAAAAATCCAGTTAAATAATTTAAATTGGGTTTAAATGGAAAAAGCGGATTTGGGTTAGAATGGATTAAAATGAAGCTGATTAATCGAAGTATATCACAAAAACGGGCTTTCAGCGGATCGAAATCGGATTGAAATGATTTAAAAGCGTTAATTACCTCTTAAACCCATTTTTCTCGGTTTGCATATTTTAATCCAATCTTCATTTATTTGCGTCTGGTTTTACCCGTCTAACCAAAATGTACACACTTCGATTTATAGATACTTTTTTTATTTGTTAATTTCAATTTAATTCAGTTCATCTTTGCCTTTAACCACCATTTAAACCCACATTTACCCACCGACCATGTCTGCTCAAATGCTTAACTTGATGTTTGCTGTAGATAACGAAAAAAACTTGTTTCTTTGTCCTGATTCACGTAAGATCCAAACGACGTGTTTGAGTTTGTCGTGTTTTAATCGCGTAACTCAATTTTGCGAGAAGTTTTCTATTGGGCATTTAATGTTTGCTTGAGTATAAGGCAAATCTAAACTGCATGTGCCCTCATTCACTTTTGCTCTTGAAGAGACATGGGATGGTGAGATAATGATAAAAACGATGCACATCTTCCAAGGCGTATTTTTATTCAATGGATAAGTGAAATATCATACACCTTTTAGAATTCTCAAACCCCTTCCAAAGTCGTTCTGGATGTGGAGAGAATACTCGTAAAGACCCGGGCGGGTCAAGTATATCCTTGCGTCTTGTTAGTGTAACGTGATGACGCTTAAGATTCAAGTGGAAATGATCTAGCTCACCACTGATTCTGATAAGAACAAACCTCTTCAATTTATCACAAAATTATTCATTTGACGTTCATAAGGATAGCGTCAACATCATCCAGGCAATGACTGGTGAGCTCAATGTCTTAATTTATGAATTAAGATGACCTCCTTTCTAATATATGCACTCCTATCACATATGAGTGATCTGGAATATGTAAAAAATTGTATTTTTGGCTGTGATCATGACAGTAACGCCCACCTTACCTAGCATTCAGAGACAATTTCAGGGCTTGGGGAGCAAACATACTCAACTCTGATTTTTTTCTCTCCTTAATGACTTATAAAGTAATTAAAATGAAAACCAAGACTCTCAGACATGATTCGCCTGGAAAAGTTTACTGAACCCAATTATGCTAAATTGCAAAAAAATTTACGCTTCAAAGTTTCGATGTAATGATATTGTGTGAGTTTCCTTGCTGCTGTGCCAAAGCCAAATGAAAACGTACTAGATTTGATTTGCCTATTTCGTCTTATCGATCTTATTTGACGCACACTTCCTCAATTTATCGAAAAATAATTAATTCGACGATCATGATTATCATGAAAAATGGGTTCGAAACGTGTCAATGATGAGTTGTGAATGATCAGTTTTACCTTAAGACAAAAAGAATTAAGCAAAATGACTCCCTTACTGAATTCATTATTCCAGGGTCACATGTGAGAATTCATCACAGCTAGGATTTTTTTCATTTCTTTCATGATTTATTGCGTAATCCAATTACCAACGGAGTTGCGTAGATTTGATTTGCTCGATGTACAAATTAATGAAAGTATTATGTGGAGTAAAAAAATACTTTCACGCTTCTATTGCACGAATTAATTAGTAAACTTTATATGACCAATTTATCAGTTAATCAAGTCAATGCTCTTTGAGTTCGTTCCGTTGTTTATTCTTCTAATTTTATTAGCACATTAGCGCATACGTATTACATTCATGACAAATTTTTAATAAATATTGCGTGTGTTTTACAATCAGTTTGATCAATTTAGTGTCTATAGCTACAAGGTCGTATCAACTGACCCAAATATCAACCTAATGGTTTATATAAATAAAGTTGCAATTACTCGTTCATGGACTGGTTCTCTCCTTGAATACAATACAATACATTGAATACAATTTTTCAAAAAGGATTTCTCCCTGAGTACATGACAAGGATAAATTCTCCTATTTTAACATTTCTTCTTCTCAACCGTACTAAAAGGCGTCAAATCATCGCATTTAATGGCGGTTTCCTTAGAACCCAAATTTTGCGCTTGCTTTGCTCATTTTCTGTTTTCCAAATAAAAACTAAATACACCTTTGGAAATAGATTTTGGCTGCCTTTTCTACTGAACCAACTTACTATTAGTAAATGATAGCAAACATTTTATTTATGCTGCAGTATTTTAGAACTTCGTCGTTCACAGTTATTTGCAACTCATGATTCTTATAGGTATCCATCTGTTCCATGTCTCCTCCTGTTTCTTTTTCAAAGGCTCATAGTATCCGGAAGGCTTCAGGTAATAATTGGTTGGCTTCTTCCGAATTATGAAACTACAGAACTTCATTTTCATTATGGAAGCAGCAATTCGTCATTTCCTTGATACCTACTCATTTTACACTTTTCCACCAAGGGAAGCTTTCTACAACTCATTGCATCAAGAAGAATGTAATGAAGAAACGTAGCAGCACGAATGTCGAATGTACTCCTTACTTGGATGTAAATTCATTTTAGAGCTCGTAATGTACTGGGATTTGATTGTATTTAGAACGATCAAAAATTAATTGAGATATTTGTTCGAAAATTAAAATTTATGTCTGATTTTGCAAATCCACCTTGTTGCAAAAAAGATGAAAGAATTTTGAATTACTCCAAGCGGTGCGAAATTGCAAACTACATTGCCCAGATTAGCAGACTATCACGACTGGTATGCTGACCTGCCATGATCTCAAAGTAACTTAATTTGCAGGTAGTTCTACCTCTTGATTTAAAAAAAAAGAATTTGCGGATAGTAATGCCTAGTTTAAACTGGAGGTGTGGACACTTTATATTTTACAATAATTAAAAACAAATACTGCACAAATGTTTTTACCCAAAACTTACATTGTAGTGGGAAAAAGTTGAGTGAAAAGAATCGTAGTTTTTTAAAGTCAGGTTGAGTCTTTGAGGGAGTTTTCGGAGATCAGGACAGAGCACAGGAACTCAACTGATAAAAAGGCCCTACGTAATTACCACAAACTTATTTTCAACCTCCTACGAATTCTCTGCATTTTTTGAGTTCCTGAGTTGTCAAAACATTTTTCTTAAAAAAAGCAGGAAGTGGCAATATTTGCAAACAAGCCTTTGCTTAAATCTGTGAGTATGATTGTTCCTAATCTTGCCATAAATCATAAAAATTTTGTTCTATCACCAATTTAATCTACATTGTTTTAATTGACTGAAAAGTATAGATTTTAATTCCGACGATCTCTCATGCTTGCAAATTTTTGCTTGCAGATAGAAAAGTTTAAAGTTTTTGTCTGCAGAGTAAAAAAATTAACCTTACATACCAATTTAAGTACTACTCTTCGTACGCTTAATTATACAGATTAGCCGAAGCATTTACATCCACCGCAAAACGAAGGGCAATTAATGACAAAGGAAATGCCGAGCATCGTCCTCTGGAAAGTTTGCCAATATTTGGAGCAGATTTCTTCCATTCACGGTTTGTCACTCGTCCATCACGAGATTCTGAATGGGAAATACATACAGTTTTTTCATCATCCAGAAAATTAGAATAGTATTGTGATTCAGTTTATAAGCTCTTAAAACAAAAAATACCTTGATGTCTTGTCCAAAACAACGGTAGTGTAGTAGTCATCATTATCAATTTGTATTTCATGCGGAGCCAATACTGTTGATTTCTCTTTTGTTTTTTTTACTTTTCTGAAATAAAACAAGAACATGAGTTAACTAACTAAAACGAACTATCGTTGATAAGTTGAAGTGCAAAATGTCTTGAAAAAGGTCGGTGTTGCTATTTTTGAATCAATCAGAAATAGTAACAGATTTTACGATTCACCAGGAAATAGTTTGGGTAAAATAAACCACTATTAAAAAATATGCATTTGCAAATTTAGCTTGTGCATTGCTTGAAGGAATTTTTAAAATAATCTTTGCCGAAGCTGAAGTAAGTGACTTTTTCTCACATCAAAAAAAATAATCCGTACTTGGTGAGCACTTTACGCATTTAAGCAAACTAAACTGATCGCGACACGCACGGGAAGGAAGTTAGGGCAGAGAAGGGAAACATATTTCGTTTTTATATATTTTGTGGGAACTGTAAGTGAGGTTATGGAGAAAGAAAAATTCGATACTATTGTTTTTCATGATGTTTGCTATGATTGCTTAAAAAATAAATAATACTCAAATTACAAAATATTTTTACCTTGATGGTAACTCCTTGTCTTCAATATTCCGCAATTTAATGAAATCCGAATTTGCTAGAAATAAAAAAACGAGAAGATGTTAGCGGCGCAGCACAAAAAATTTTACGCGTCCAACCAAACCACACGTTTCGAATTTTATGAACCGACTATTTATTTTTCAATTTGTTGAACTATGTATGTAGTCCAAAGAGTGCGTGAAATATTTATGTCACAAATTCAAACTTGTGTAGTTGTGAAGTAGCAATGCAACCGCCTCGGCGGTGCAGATTAGAATGAGATGTGAACTGAGATGTGTGTTCCTTTTTAAGCTTTTTTTGTGGTGTTAGGTTCTCTTTTCTTGAAAAGCCCTTTTTTGTAATAATATTTTTCAATTGATATTTTTGCTGGATTTTGAAGGCAAAGGCATAACCAATGCAACCGATTGCGAGTTATTGATTTAGTTGGCGGCATTTAAAAATAAAAACGATTGGTATCCTGAAACACATCTGCGTAAAGGATGGTCATAGTATTTATGCACTGAATGGCAAGCATAAGGAAATTTTGTTGTCAAAAGCATCTATTTTTCTCCATTTTCCTGAAAACAAATCTCTGTATCCCTTTTCATACAAAAGATTTTTTCACAAAGCCACTCCGTATTTCCTTCTGAGCTGCAGCTGGCAGGATATGTGCAAAGAATGAACAAAAATATGTAAAGAAAAACAAAATGTTGAAAATTTGGTCGGAGTCTTATTAGGTGACCCCTAATCTGAAATGCAAGTTTTCTTACTTTAACACAAAAGAATCAATCCAATTGGCTTTTTAAATTAAGCTGGTGGCAGCTTAGCCTCCACTATATTGCAATGATAAAAATAAAAATTATAATGTTATAGTTCGGTATTTCATGTCACACATTAAATTAATACTTCCTTAGTACTACAGTTTTGACTGGAATATGGGACCCATTCTCAATGAAACAATAACGGTAAAGAGAGTTATTTTATCCTTTGAATTCTCCTAATACTGCTTCCCTTGGGGACCCGAGGCGAAGACTCCGACCAAAACTTAAACCAACGCATCTGCTTAGAAAATTACCTTTTTCACGTGACTGATCTCAAAGGGAAAAATGGATTGAATATGGGTAAGAAGGAAATAAGGGCCACAAGCATCCATGCAAAAATAGGGAATTGGGTAAACAAAAGTCCTGTTTAGGGACCACTGTCAAAACACACCACGTAATTGCGCTTAAAAAAAGAATAGTTAAACCTTTTTATCCAAATCACAGATATTTTCATTTTTTATGCTATTCATTCATCATTTTGGGAGAATAAGCGATGCATGTATGTTCCGCATGATTAAGGCCACAGGCGTGATGTGGCCGAAAGGAAAAAAAAATATATTTAATTGAAAATCGAACAATAGTTTTGCGAAATTTTAATTTTCCTATCTTACCAAAAAAGTATGCTTTTGATTGCATTTATAGCTGCAGTTGGATAATGTCCGCTAGATTATTCTAAATCATTAAGACGAAGTACGTGAAGATCTTCTCCTCGTTTTTCCAGCTTTACATTACCAACTCTAAATTAAAAGTTAATAATCTACCGCCAGAAATATTTATTTGACTAGCTTTGACTCGTTTGAAAGTTGTTGTAAACCGTTATATGATGATGATGTGATAAAGAATGAATAATTGATGTGGTATGGGCCTGGAGAGTCATTAAAAGCAATTGAATTTATTCAAACCTCGAGGAATAATTTTCATCTCAGGAATGAACGTTGTGGTACTGAACGGGTGCAAATAATTTGGCCAGCTCTATTAAGTTGAGCTCGCTTTCAGTTCGGATATTTGCCCATGGCCCATGGTCTGCAAGCATTGCGAAAATATAAAAAATTTCTGGCAATACATAATCAGGTTCTAGATCAAAATCGTTAACCGAACTCAAAGAAATTATGAAGATGAGAAGTGACGCCAAAAGTATTGCCCAAGTGTCTAGCGAGAACGTCCCTGTCCACAACTCCAACCGGAAATGCTTTCCACTTCCTTAGTAATTCTCGCAATAGTACAGCATTTTCTCAGCCAAATCTTTAGCTTTGACTATTCCGTTTAATGTCGCCGACTTTATTTTACATTTGAGAAGGTGGACTTATGAAAATTTCATTATGTGCACGGTGAAGCAAAGCGTGTTTGTTAAGTCTCACGTAAAATGAAGTAAGAAATGAAAATGATTAAAGTACGCTCACCCGAAGCAAAAGTTGGCAATAGTTTTACTAACCGAATCTTGAACATTTTTTTATGTTGACGTTGAGACTCGAGGTTTACAAATGTCATGTTTGCTCATGTGCTCATCATACATTGGCAGTAACGTTTATGTGATTTACTCAAATGTCACTCTCACAATGCAACTATC
>JAHZMX010000809.1:1061-12718 GCA_027743895.1 Seira musarum | reverse complement strand
CGTGTGGAATGGGAATTACATATTTTATGAGTGAGTCAGTCAAACAGTCAAGGGAAAAAATTAATCAGAAGCTAAGAAAAGAATGGGAAATTAATTTCAAAGAAGGCTGGGCATTTTTTAGGTAAAAAAAAACATTTAATTTTGCAAGTTTTTTTGGGTGGATATTTTTAAAAGGATTTTTTGACACCTTTTTAGTTTAAGAAAAAGGTCATTAAATCAAGTAAATGAAAAATGCTTAAAATGTAAAGCACTGCTGCAATTGCATTGACTATGGCCATGGATAAACTTTGTTTTCATTTTTAAAGAAAAGTAAATGCATCAAAGAAATCAAGTCTTCTTGTGGTGAATTACTAATCGTGATCAAGTTGCTCATGCATTTTTCATTAAAAAACGCAATGAAATCGCATGCTCTTCCCTTCCCTACTAAATATCATTTGATTACATCGACATCGCAGTATCCTATCGTCGTAATAATAATGATGATGCGTTTTTTGCGTTACGTGTAAATGTAATAATATTAGGACATGACATGACACGCATAATACATGCAATTGCAATTGTAAGAGAGACAAAAAAGAGAACTTGTCGGGGGAGACAGAATGGGAATGAGAAAATATGTTAATAGGGTAAAGTATACATACCTCAGCTATAGTACGCAGGACAACTCGAACCTGAAATGAAAATCATCTTCATTTCATGATTATGATTAAACATTCACTTGAACAATTTGATTATGAGGATGATCCTCTCGTTCTCGTGTTGTATGATGATGATGGTATGATAGCACTCAGTCAGTCACCACTGAAGGTGATGAAGATGAAACTTATGACACGCCAGGCCAGGCCACGCATGGCATTAATACTGCCTTGCTTGCTTCACATGACACTATTATCAAAGTTGAGAATCATCCTCTTCTTTTCTTTGTTGAAATGGAATGAGTGCCTTTATCATCCATCCATTCAAATTCCTAATTTATTGGCTAATTTTTGAAGCGAAAGGGGAAAAATTTAAATAATTTTCAGAATGTGTCTGTGCCTACTGCTCACTGGGTAAAATCGCGTGAAAATGAAATGTAGCCTGACTCTGGCTTTGCTTGGCCTTACATATATCACCCCAGCTTCTTCATTCATAATTAAGAAGCTAAAAACGCTCTCGCATAATTTTGCGTGAGGATAAGAAAAAGAGGTGAATAAATTTAGTTAAACTGCATCTTTACTACAGAACACAACAACCTAACACCAGCTGTTTTGGCAGGGAATAACCTAATAAAAATGTCGAGCTTGGAGTCCGACTCTCACTCTCCCTATCTCGTAAATTCACTCCTTTTCATTCTCCAGAAATTCTAAAAGTCAAAACTTTTTTTATACTTCTTAAAAAGTGCGAATGAATTGAATAAATAAAATATTAAATAAAATTCTCTCCAGCTAAAATGAAGACGGAATGGAAAACGTGATCATGGTCTTGATATTTGTATGCAGAAAAAAATCTTGGAACGTTTTCATTTTTTTTACATTGTATGCATTACAAATGCATAATTTTGCGTGAGGATAAGAATAAGAGGTGAATAAATTTAGTTAAACTGCATCTTTAATACAGAACACAACAACCTAACACCAGCTGTTTTGGCAGGGAATAACCTAATAAAAATGTCGAGCTGGAGTCGGACTCTCCTCTCTCTCTCTCTCCCTATCTCGTAAATTCACTCCTTTTCATTCTCCAGAAATTCTAAAAGTCAAAACTTTTTTTTTATACTTCTCCAGCATAAAATGAAGATGGAATGGAAAACGTGATCATGGTCTTGGTCTTGATATTTGTATGCAGAAAAAAATCTTGGAACGTTTTCATTTTTTTTTTTTTTACATTGTATGCATTACAAATTAGCAATGCACACAGCATCCGACTCGTCGACTGAAGCCAAGCCAGCCACGCATAATAAAAAATGAATACACTTTTTTTGTGCGTAACGCATCCCATCTCATCTGAAAAAAGTCGATGGACAACAAAAATCTTGGCAATGTAATGCAATGCCGTGTGTGATGCGGTGGCATATTGCATTTTATGAGTTATTACTCGCCTCCATCCACCAAACAATATTTTCCACTTGTTCATTTCAAAAAAGAAAAATAAATTCAACAAAAATCTTGGCAATGCAATGCAATGCCGTGTGTGATGCGGTGGCATATTGCATTTTATGAGTTATTACTCGCCTCCATCCACCAAACAATATTTTCCACTTGTTCATTTCAAAAAAGAAAAATAATTTTTTTCTCTTTTGAAACTTCGAAAAATATTGAATTGGGTAGAATAGGTATGCGCGTGAGGAGTCTCTACTCTCAAGTGTTTATGTGCATTAAAAAAGCCTGCGTGTGCCTGAGGAGGAGATTAGAAGAAGTCCTGATATATTTTTGTTAGTCAAGTCCGGGTGTTTTCCCTCTTCATTATATAAACATTAATATTGGCTTCAGTTTTGAAAAGCAAAGTGAAACTGAGACGTGAGCAAAGTTACAAATACAAGGAGATATCTATGTATGCAATATCAATTAGGTATGCAACTGCTAAAATATTCTGCTCATAATTCTCTTCCGACTGCGACTTAAGACTAACGCTGTGGTGGTTAGTGGCTGGCAGAGGACTTTTTTTTTTGCTCGCAGGTGCGCGAAGAGCAGAGCCAAAGCTAAAGCCAACACTAAACTTGCTTCGAGGATTTTAGTTTTTGTCAAAGATGATGTACTACTTGGAAGCACAAGAAGAATAGTAATAAAAATGAAAATGATATTCAATTCAACTGTCCATCGCCCATCCATCTTGGGCCTCTCGATTTTCATCTTTATTATTATTCTTGTGGTGCATACATAAATATGGTTGTGTTTGTGGCCATCATCATCATTTGCATACTCCATTCTAGAAAAAATCTGGGGAAGTAAATAAGTAAGTAAGCGAGGAATAGGAAAGGATGCGTGAAAATTTGAAATTCTATTTTTAAAATAGTAAAAGTGTATGCATTTGAATTGAAGATGAGAAAGAGGAAAGCGTAAATGGGTTGGCCAAGTCCGAGAGTTTTTACTTGAATTGTCGTTGTTATCATTGTTGTTGTTAAACGTAAAGGTTCATTACAATATCATCATTCTCATCTCATCTTGAAAATGCATCACACATCTTTTAAGTTGTTGCCTATGCCTGTGTTGAGAATCAGTCATTGAGTCGAAGTCAAACATCATAAGTCATGATTCATGAGGAGAGTCATCATTCAAAAAAAAAATTCAGAAAAAATATATTCTTCTGATTGTGATTGTAAGGGAAATCCTTCTTGCTGTGAGCCATACGCATTGAGAATGAGAGACAGGCAGACAGACATGTGCCTTCTACGCTTCTATTAAATATGACGGATGAAAATTTCTCGTGAATTATGCCCGAAGCGATATCATTGTAGAACGCATGATGATGATACTAAGATAGAAATCGAAGAAGATTCCCTCCGACATCATCAGGCATCAGGATGATCATCAATCCAAATAATAAGAAAATGTGTATGCTGTGATGTCAAGAATTAGTGATTAAATGAAGTTTTGGGACATGCTTTGTTTCAAACATGAGTATAGTCTCAGACTCGGAGTAAATATTTTTCAGGTCATTAGAGAGGAAAAGGGAGGGAAACCCATGAACAGGTGGATACGATACGATGGCCAATGCCATGAACCATGAACCCCTTCTACGTTTGCATCAATCAATACTGATTTCAAGAGACAGGTGGATTGGATCGGATATGTATTCGATTTGAATTGATGCAGAATGAAAAGAAAAAAACACTGAAAGTGTTTTAGAGCTCATAAAAATCTCATGCCCAAGTCAAGCTAAAAATAAAAAATGCTTTTTAAAATATTCATAAATTCTAATTCTATTTTTGGCTTTTTATTGCAGGTAAGAAAAGAAAAGGATTTGTATTTGAAGTAAAAGAAGAGCACGACCAACACGACTACGGCGGCAGTGGAAATTCCATGGAGTGGGGTATTGTTTTTCGCAAAGTCCATCTTCTTTTTCAGTGAGGTCTCGTAAAACTGAATGATTTTATTGGACCATCAATAATATTTTCTCCGATGAATACCTACACATTTCACGGTCGACTTTAAATTCAACTGAAAAGTCATAAAAAATCTCAAAGCAAGTCCAATCGAGTCATAAAAAAATCAATTTTAGAAAATTGAAAAATACTCCTCATAAATGCAAATATTTACCTTTCCGTGCACATCCACATAAACACTCATTTCATTTTCACCATCAAATTCTCCACGGTCCATGGAGCAATTCATCAAATTACATCAGTTACTACATCACTCCAGGACTGGACTGGACTTCTTTTCATAAGGATGCTCCCATTTTTCAATTAACTGACCATGTAATTACCTCTCTCGTTGAAGAGGGCCAGTGTCAATTAATTATATTACCTTGTAAATTAAGCTTGAATATCGCTATTTACAATCACCGCATGCATTCCTTAGTGTAATGTACTTGATTCTCTCCACCTCCGTACGAACTGGAAAATTTGAGAAACGAAACAAGTGCAACTGGAGCAAAACAAATTTTTATAATTTTTTTGCAGCCCTTTTTCTTTGACTTTGAATAATTTCATGCACACCTGAGCCCATCATCGGCATCCATTATCATTTTAGAGGATCTTGAAAGTGAAACCATAACCATCAAAGGAGTTCATATTTTAAGTTTGAAAGGAAAATTAAAAATTCAGAATTCATGACGACGATCATGATGATAATGATGATGAGTTCTTGTCTCTGCCTGCCTGTTTGTGTGTGATGACCAGACCAGANNNNTTTTTTTGCAGCCCTTTTTCTTTGACTTTGAATAATTTCATGCACACCTGAGCCCATCATCGGCATCCATTATCATTTTAGAGGATCTTGAAAGTGAAACCATAACCATCAAAGGAGTTCATATTTTAAGTTTGAAAGGAAAATTAAAAATTCAGAATTCATGACGACGATCATGATGATAATGATGATGAGTTCTTGTCTCTGCCTGCCTGTTTGTGTGTGATGACCAGACCAGAAAGCAACAGTAACAAAACCAAAAAACCGCCCTCCTCCTCCTATTCCACCTTATTGTTGACTTTGACTTTTTTTGTGCTCCAGTTCCTTTTTCTTATTTCAAGTTGAAGTGAAGTGGTTTGCTTTGCTTTTGCTTTGGTTTTTGGTCGTAAACTGTAAACACGAGAAATATTATATGATTTATTGTATGGAAAACACATAAAATCTAATTTCCACTCTATTATTCAATTTCACTGCGAAATCGTAAAAAAATCGTTTAGTATTCTATTCATGTTACATATTGCATACCACGTCCGAGTGAAAATAATAAAGAAAGGAATCCTAAATCGTAATATGAAACTAATAAAGAGGCACGTAGGTACGTACTTGAGAAAAGAATGGGCGGAATTGAAAAGGTGAAAAAGAAATTTCTAATTTTGATTCTTTCAAGAATGTAGAGCAGTAAAAATGAACAAATAAGTCGAACAAATTTTTGCATAAGAAATTCCTATTCAGAATCAGTATCAGTCTCCTTCCAAAAATATTTACTTACAACAAGATTCAGAAGCGGAACAAATTTTAGTTTGAACTTTGGTCGCACTGCATTACTCTATTTCACAGTCGGAGTGTTAATCTATCTGGAGCATAATTTCTTTGGCGCATATATCATCGTCAAAAGAAAGACTCGATTTTTTTCTATAATTTAGTCAAAGCCAAAGCACATGTATTACTCATTTCAAGTATCTTGGATGGATGGATAGGTAGATGGACAGGCAGACATGATGTCAGTTGATGTATACAAGAAAAAGATAATGATAATGACGCTTACTGATGCTATTTGCTCCGATTTTTTTGTTATTGTTTTCTATTTTTTATGGATGAGGAACAATGAACAGATTAGATTTTTTTCCTTCTTAAAGGAAGGAAAGGAAAAAACAGTTTTGAAAGATGTGCTCTGTATTATTTTGGAAGAATGAAAGAAGATAAATTGCCGTTGGCTCCTTCCATCCATCCACCGCAGGATGTAATGAGTTCAGTGTCGGACTCGAACACTTTTTTTTACCCCGTAGTATAATTTTTAATCACCTGGTCTGGTCTAAGCAGAGCTAGAGCATTGAAGAAAAAATGTGGAGCAAGAAGAAAGAGTTGAATTCGTTTTTTAAAAGGAATGAAAGCCGGTGGCAGTACGTAGTGAAGGAAGGAAAAACATTACATCTTACATCCTTATTTTCAAGATACAAAATTCCGATATCACTTCCCTAACAATGGAGTAAAGTGAAACAACAGCAGCGGGGGGAATATTATGGTTGTGGGGATACGAAAAGTACTGCTGACTTGACTGACTCACTTTTTTCCGAATCACTCTGCGGTTTCAATTGAATTCTGTGGTTTGGCTTAGCTTTTGATGATGAGGTGAGATGAGACGAGGATGCATTTCAAAAGTGCAGTGCAGTAGCATTATTCGGTCTTCATTTTGGCCTTTTGTGGTGGGGAATGTGTAACATATCAGCAGGAATAGGTGTGGCCCCCAGATTGTATTAATAATGTTGTTTAGGTGAACAAAATATTGTTATTCTTGTGTTCTGTTGTGGTCTGCAGAATTCAAAAATTTTTAAAGGAAATCGATGTTATATTTCAAGGAATTTTTTTCATTATTTTCCAATATTGCTTCTCCAGTCTTAAGGACCTTCATTTCCCTCCAAATCCATTAGGTATTTTTGTTTATCCTGCGTAGTAAGCCTTACTACTGCATTGCATTGTAATTTAATGGGCTAGGGCTCATCAGAAAACATCTTCTCAGTTCAAGTCCACTTTTCAAAAGGTCAAAAATTTTTAAAGGAAATCGATGTTATATTTCAAGGAATTTTTTTCATTATTTTCCAATATTGCTTCTCCAGTCTTAAGGACCTTCATCATTTCCCTCCAAATCCATTAGGTATTTTTGTTTATCCTGCGTAGTAAGCCGTACTACAGCATTGCATTGTAATTTAATGGGCTAGGGCTCATCAGAAAACATCTTCTCAGTTCAAGTCCACTTTTCAAAAGGCTGCTAACGAGCTGAGCGTGATTTAGTAAAATTGAGCATTTTTTCTTCCCCGTAAAAAAAGCACTTGGTGGAGAAGAATAAGAATAGCTCTTCCATATAAAGAATGAATATGAAGAATATTTTATTATAGAAGAGTCATCAACAACATTAGAGTTTTCCGCATCTGCGCCTATCCTCTACACCATTTGTATTTAAAAAAGGAGATTCTTCTCATCGTCATCATCATCATCAACATCACCACCTAGGTCTAACTTAACACCATATACAAGACCAGTATCAACCACCACAATCACTGTAGCTTTGCACTCTTCTTATCACATCGCATCCCACGTGGATAAAAAAAGAAGAGTTGGAGTTTGAGTAGAGACTTTACTTTCAAATTCAATACCTACTCCATTCCAATCCACGAGACAGGAAAAAAATGTAAACCAGAAGCAGAAAGAAAAGACGAGCCAAAACCAAAGCCTAATCGTAATCATCAAGGAATATTACTTTAGGGCACTTTACGCATCTCAAAACTTTTTTTTACTCTTGAACGCGTACCAAAAGGAACGATCATTTAGGATATTGCGTTGCCTTCCTCTCGTCATTTTCAAAGCTAAAGCTCTACCATTAGCTTAAGGCTCTATTTTTCGGTTGGTAACAAAACAATAACAATTGGGCATTGTTTGATTTTCTTGAAGAGTGCGTCTTCAACAAATTTTCATTTTCACTTTAATTTGGAAATATTTTTTGGATGAGGTAGAGAGGCGTAGGTTAGTTTCATTTCGATTAAGTCAGGAAAAGAAAATTATTGTGTGGTTGTACTTATGTATTCAGCAGGTGCCCTTGAATGTACTTGGAAGTTAAAAAGTTATTCATTTTGAAATAAAACTTTTGCAATCTCCTTATTCCACGTACTTAGCATTTTCCTAAAATAAGAAAACTATTTACTTCCTTTTTTCCAAGAACTTTCGATTTAAGCTTGAGCAAACTAATCACAATCAGTCAGACTGGGATTGTGTTGTCGAGTGCGTGAGTAGATCTATTAAGAAAAGATCTAAAAATAAGATTTCCCCACAAAAATAAATTTGAATATTCCAGGGAAAAAAATGTGATGATGAGTTAGTTGAGTATGAGTATTATTATATTACAGTTACTGTTACGATACAAAATGAAACGGTAGGTGTTACCCCTTCCTTTTTTCCAAGAATACGGTTTAATAAAAAAAAGAGAGGCTTTAGCTCTAAGGAACATCTCTATTCTATAGCGAAAATGAGAAGAGGTGTCAGACAAATGATATTTTTTATTAGGGAGATTTATCGGAAAGTGGGAAAAGGGCGTCAGTCTTAGAGTCTTAGTAGTCGTGATGATGAATACAATTTTTTTTGGAATCCTTTAGCTTTCAGGCATGATTATGATTAGGGTTTATGAAATGAAGAAATATGGAAATAATGGGAGGAGGTGGTGGAGAAGAAAACGAAGAGACGAGACAAGACAAGCCATGCCAGGCCAAGCCAGGAAGAAGGAGAAAAAAGAAGATTAGATTAGCTTACTTTGTTACACTTCTTGTTACTTCGTGGTTGTTAGTTGTTAGTTAGGTCGTATTTTTTAAAAGGCGAGAATGTGATATGCTTATCATTAGAAATTATCTTCAGTTCCAATCCAATCCACAACCAACCACGGCCATCATGGCAGTAGGTGGAAGTGGGAAGATTGTATTATTATCAACATTAAATTATTAAGAAAAATTGATGCCCCTGGAAAATATGAGAATCTGCAATGCACGCCCCCAAACCAAACCAATCTACTGTCAAATTAAGAAATACAAAGAAATCTAGAAAAAAATCCTTTTCCCTAAAAATGGAATTCTTAGAATGCAATAGCAATGCAACCTTCTCATGTCATCTTGTCAATCCAATCTGGTTCGATTGTAAAACACCTGGAAAAAAATGCAGCGGAAGTTTTCAGATCCGATGCAATGCAGTCTAAGCTGGATTTCTTTTTTTGACTGCAGGCATTTCAAATTGGTGAAATAACATGATCGACAGACTAGACTAAACCAAAGCCAAGGCCGATAAGGGGAAATGGAAGGAAGCACGAATCGGAATTCTCCCTGATCTGATGGAATGATGTGATCCGATCAGATCGGGTGGAAATGAAGGAGTAGAGTACTAGGTGAAATAGAGAAATGCGTGATTACATTGCGATTTCGATTTTTTTTGTGATCGTGATCAAATCATGTAAGCATGTTTCATGTTCTTGATGCATTATAGCTAAGCTGATTTTTTTGGAAAGTGCTGAAATGACATGGCACATATGCTTCGGGTGTTGGTGTGTTTGAATCGAATGGAATGGAAACTGATTGTTGGGAAGTGAATGATTGAAGAAAAAAAACGAGCAGACATCAGGATCGAGTCAGACTCACACTCTCACAATCAACTTCTCTTTTTCCTGAAAAGGAAGCGTGCATGTTCACACTCGTCGTATTGTAATAATAATGCACCTATCAAGCTTTAAGCAATCCTTGAGATTTTTTCCAGGTTCTTGCTTATTTGTATTTTAATCCGTTTGGGTATGTATGAATACGAGAGGATTTTTTTTGTGCAGGCACGCAAAAATAGGATTATTTCCTATTTTCATTTCCGAATGAAAAAAATGCGTGCATTTTTATTTTCTGACGAGACTCGAAGAAAGCTCGCTCCTGTCTTAAAGGCGTGTTTTCTCCCTCTTCTTCCATGTCAGTGTCAATGTCAGCAGGATTTACGGAACTGAATAAAGGAGAATATTTTTCTCCGCATTTTCCCCCGAAAAAAGAAAACCGCATTCGCCATTCCCATCCCTCGGGAATCTAATTGTGTGTGTGTGCTATTCTATTGCTCCTGCAGTGTTCATAGTTCCAGTGCAGTTGTAGTTTCTGTAGTTTCGGTAGATTTGACTTGCCTTTTGGCTTAAGTAAGAATGTATTCATCCAAAACCGCTCTGGGACTTGGGTTCATGTTCAAATGGGGAAGCTGAGGTCAAATAAAATTACAGGAGAAAAGAAATGCACGCATTTTTCCAGACTGAGGGAGGATATTATGAGGATGTTGATGTTGTTGATGTTCAGATTCAGATGAGACGAGATGATGCCATGCGGAAATTTTCCGTTGACTGGAGCATAGCAAGAAGGAAAAAAGTCGAGTGGAGTGGAGAAGAGAGTGAGTGCCATTTCTCCGGTGGAGTGAACTGTGAGTGCCCTTTCACTTCATCCAGACTAGACCTTATAGGCATTCTCTTTGTTTTTGCATTTCGTTTTCGTGGTTTTCTTTCGTCTTGTCGCCAAAATCCATTGTCTTGGAATCCCTTTGCTGTACTATTTGCCTTTGCTTTTGCTGATTTTCTTTGTCTTGTCCTGTTTGATTTTCAAAAGAAAAGAACTGTTTCCTGAGGAGAAAGAGAAAAGGGCCTTTTAAAGGGTCCACAAGGACTTTCATTTCTTCCTGCTCACTCTTCTCTTCACATTTGCAACAAAAAAATATAAGATGAGATGATATAAAAAACCAAGACTAACGGTTCACCTTCCTGGAAAACTAAAAGGATGATCCTTCCCATTTCGAAAGCGGGGGAAAAATCTGCTTTTGTTGACAAACTACATACATTCTTTCAACTCCTCATTCAGGATTAAAAGGCCTCTGTGGGGTTTCCAAAGAAAAATGAAGAAAACAAACGACAAACGCAAATATAATCAGATCACAATTATTAGAATCACAGGTCAGGTATGTATCTTTTCACATAAGAATTTTATTCCATACATTTTGGCAAACGTGAGCAAAAGGGGTGGTAGTGGTGGTGTTGAAAATGGGATTAGGAAAAAAAGTATTCTGGTCGGGTATCATATTCAGGCCCAGTTTTGGGAAGCCTTGTCTTGTCTTCTCCTCTCTTGTCTCCTTGTCGTGATAAGATTAAGGGTTTTTTAAAAGTAGAGGAAACGGGAGGGCACAGATACTGATATGTTTGTCTGTAGTTCAGGCAGTAGTAGTTTTCCAACGAAAAAAAAAATAATTACGTTAAGGAGGAGCTCCAAACTGCACTGGAAAAGTAAACTGAGCTCCTGGAACGGAAAGGAGAAAAAAAAACATCGAAAATTATTTTCATGTGGAGAGTAGTAGACTGGAGAATGATGATCTATTGCGTTCCACTTTGATAAAAATATAAAAAAAGGGAAAAACAAAAGAGGAAAGGTGAATCATGAACTAAGTAGGAACACGATAAGTCCAAGTCCAGCCAAGCCAAGGCTCTTTGCCCCACACTCTCTTTTCCAGCTCAATCTGGATTCATTTTTAGAATCCGGCTTTGTCTGGTCTGCTCTGTGGTTCGACTCCTGTATTCTCTAGAGCCAAGTCCAGCCAAGTTTTTTTCAAGGGACTCGAACTCGACTTAACATTTTTCCTGCTGTTTTGTAGATCTCCAGCTTCAGCTTATGCTGTAGAACAGAAGCCAAAAATGCGGAGATTGGTCTACTCTTGTATATAATCATGTGGTTTAGTTTGGTTTGGTTTAGTCTGGTCTTTTTTTTATTTCTCCAGAATCACCATCATCATGCACTAAGG
>JAHZMX010000808.1:0-14149 GCA_027743895.1 Seira musarum | reverse complement strand
CAAGGTAAAGCGAATCAACGCGAACAACTTTGTCAGCTGCATGCTGTCCCGTATAAAAACATAAAAAAAAAACTGTGGGTGAAACAAGAAGGATGATATTAATAGTACCAGTATGGTGAGATTACGCCACGACAGCTACTGCCACTGCCACAGGCGTAAAAATATTTCTTTGTTCCTTTCAATTCCAACGCATAAAAAATTGACAGGCAGAACCGCAGCTGGAGCCAAACCTTGTATTTTCTCCTTAACGAAATCTTATTAAATAAAAATGTCAACGAATGCGCATAACAAATTACGCCGTAATTTTGATGAAGTGTGATGAGTGATGTGATGGCATTTAATGGCTACGCTTTTGACGCAGTTTTTTCCCTTTAATGATTTCAAGAGAAACAAGCTCATTCGACATCCGGGAAGATTGACAGAAGAAAAGAAAAGATGTATTTATGCAAACCAAACCAGATTATTATCAAAAGGGCATAGGTAAATAAACAATTCGATTCGCAGAAATTAAGGTACAAATGAACTTTGACATTCATTTCCCATTCCAAAAAAAAAAACGCTAACGACTTGTGATATTGTAAACACATCAATTTTATTTGGACTATTCAAGTTATTTTTAAGGGCAAAGCAATCATCATGAAAAAAACAAACTTTCACCGTTAGAAGCACCTGTACCATGAAAAAATATTTGCATATGCAAAAAAATGATAACAAGCAGAGTGAAAGAAGGTCATTGTGAAAGCTATTGTCTTCAATTGGGTTTTCGTGTTTGCTTTGGAATCTAAAAAAAGTGACAATAGATAATATCACTCCGCCTCTGCCACCATCATCGTCGTCGCGTGGCATGCTTCAATTCTCACACTCGCACGATTTCTCCTCTACTTTCAGTTTGAAGGTCATCAAAAATCAAAAAAGGAGACTTGCGAAATCCCTTGCCTATTGTTCCAATTCCGATAAAAAAAATTCATAATTTTTAATATAATTTTTTTGGAACCTGTTGATCTAATCAGGTCCAGGTTCGCTTTGCTTTCAGTTCAGTGGAGGAGGACGTAGACAAACATTATCATTCCTTCCGATTTAATTTCTGGAGAAAATATCTATCTACCTATAAATGTGGCGGTTGCGGTGTCTGGTTTGGCTGTTGTTTACCACATTGTATTGTCCTAACCTGAACCCCAGAGTCGGAGATTATTTTCTGAACAGATGCCGCCTGTCGACGTTGGTGAAAAGCGGAGGGGAAGGTAAAAAGGAATGGCGTATTTTTTTTTGTAATTACTCCATCCACTTTGACATTGCATGGCCATGAAATGAAAGCCATCAATTTTACGAGCAAATACACATGTTGTTGTTCAAGTCAAAGTCAAGGTACGTAAATCTATCATGGACATATTGTACGTACGCAATTGCAATTCACTTGACTTGACCTATTCATAAATCATGCACGTTCCCCGAATTAAACTATAACTGAATTGATGGTGAGGATTGTATTGTATTTGGATGGAGAAAAGCCGTTAGTGTTCATATGTTCTTCACTGTAATGTAGTTTACAATAACTGACGAGTGAGTGAGCCCATCAATCAATTTGTGCCCACCAAATATTTCCCTTATCATTTCCCATACACATCCCATCAAAATGATGATTATTATGATGAAAGGTAATAGTGATGACGATAGTTCCACCAGTCCGAGAGAAAAAAAAATTGTTTAGAATTAGGAAATATTACAGGAAAAGTTTTTCAGATAAATTAGATTTCCACATGTCTGTCTGTCTATCCGTCCTTTCTAACTTGCCGGTTGTGATAAAAATTCACCAAAAATTAAGTCTCAAACTTTGCATTAATCAAGTTACTTTCAATTATATATTTTTAAAATGGCGGGAATCATTAAATTTAAATTTGTGAGAAATATTTGAAGGATTTGAGAAATAATTTTAGGCACTACCCGAATTTGAAACAGCCAATTGCGCTACAAACTCAACAAGCAAACATTTTCTAAAATCAATTTAAATCCTTGAACAATCTAAAAAAATTTATCCCATTGTTATCAGCTACGTCTCTAATCTATAATAACAGTTTTTTTTAACGGGGATGAGCGCTAGACCCATATCAATGAATGACTTGGCTGGAAATACTAATAACAATGATGATTGTGTCTTGTCATGTGTCTGGTCTGGTGTGGTATGGCTTGTTAAGTTTGGCAGACAATAGCCACAACCGGCAAAAAAATTATCCTAGATTAAATGCACACTTTTTTTTTATTGAAAAATGCTTCTTTCCAATCATTATCATCGCGATCGCCGTCATTATTTCGATACTGAAATTAGCTTTTCGATTTAGCTAAAGTAAAGCCATTCAAAAGGGAATTATGTGCGGTTTTATGTAGTTGATCAGAAATTATCTGTTTTTCCCTTTATGGATGTTTCGGATTAAAAATTAAACCGTTTTGTTAGACATTCGATTGAAAATGATTAAGAGTAATTTGTCCAACAAATGACGCAGGCTTGTGCTTGTGGACTGTGAACAGGCCAAAAGGGCACTAATGCGAAAATTACGGCGCACAAAACGAATTCCATCACAAATTATGAATTATGTTCACATCATAACCACATCACATCACTGTTTTTTCACGTGCCAAGCCAGCCAAGGACCTTTTTGTTCATCGTTGAGTGAACATCCCAAACAAAAAAATATTTTTGTATTTGACAGACTTTTTACACCGGAGACTGAAGGAAAACATGAAAATAATGAAATAATAATAAATTTTTGTACAAGTTTGGGAGTGCCAGCCAGACTGGTGGCGTGGCAATTGGGGATCTAGGATAAGTACTTGTACAAAAGTAGGGAAAATATTTGCATTTTCCGTTCCCATGTTTGTCCATATCATTAGGATTAGGTTGAAGGGGAAAGCTAGACCGAAGAATTCGCCGGAAGCCAAGCCAGTGCAATTGTGGCACGCTACAGTGCTTCCACTTTTTAAAAAAATGTTCAGGGAAGAAATTGCTTGAATGAATGAAAACAATGAAGAAGCAAAAGATCAAAGAACATGAAACATGGTAAGGTGGCATGGCGTGTGGCTGAAGGATGGAAGAAGAGTGAATTGGAACAAAGTTCTTTTTTTTCTCCATTCTTAAATTATAAAATGCCTTTGAGCATGTCATGGCATCGCATCGCATGATACAGCGTTTTGCGGCTTTAAAAAATGGATTATTTAGGGGACGTGATGCAAATATTTGAACGCCTTTTCTGTCCTTTGCAGACCTGTAGCTAGGATAAGTACTTGTACAAAAGTAGGGAAAATATTTGCATTTTCCGTTCCCATGTTTGTCGATATCATTAGGATTAGGTGGAAGGGGAAAGCTAGACCGAAAAATTCGCCGGAAGCCAGTGGCATGCTACAGCGCTTCCACTTTTTAAAAATAATTTTTTTTTCTTCAGGGAAGAAATGGCCTGAATGAATGAAAACAATGAAGAAGGAAAAGATCAAAGAACATGAAACGGTGAGGTGGCTTGGCGTGTGGCTGAAGGATGGAACAAGAGTGAATGGGAACAAAGTTCTTTTTTTTCTTCATTCTTAAATTATAAAATGCCTTTGAGCATGGCATCGCATCGCATGATACAGCGTTTTGCGGCTTTAAAAAATGGATTATTTAGGGGACGTGATGCAAATATTTGAACGCCTTTTCTGTCCTTTGCAGACCTGTAGCTTCAGTAAAGCCAAAAAGGAAGCAGATTGGAAAGAATACAATTATGGCGGATGAGGTTACTGGGTACGGCGATAGCGACAGCGTTAGTGTTGGAGCAAAAAAATGATCCTGCTGGTTTCTTTTTCGTCTACTGCGAATGTGGTTGGTTTTAGATTTTGCTTTCAATTCAGTTTGCTTTAATGTAACATTAATAGCCTCACTCACGCACGAATCTCTGAGGCCAACCTCCAAGATCACACGACAGAGCAGAGCAGAGACAACACATTTATTATGAATTAGAAAAGTTTTTTTTTTGTATTAGAGGTGCCAAGTAATGTGGTGGCATTTCATGCGTTATTTATGTGTTTACTGCTTATTTCTATCCGGGTCTAACATCAAAAGAAGAAGAAGATGTGTTTTATTATGAATTAGAAAAGTTTTTTTTTTTGTATTAGAGGTGCCAAGTAATGTGGTGGCATTTCATGCGTTATTTATGTGTTTACTGCTTATTTCTATCCGGGTCTAACATCAAAAGAAGAAGATGTGTAGAGTAGAAATTAGGAAGTTTCCTTCAGAGATGGTCCGCTGATAATAATACGGGTTTTAGCGGGTGGGTAAAAGTAAAACAAGAGCTAGGTAAAAAACTGAATGAATAGATAAAAATGCGCAAAAAACGGGGTTTAGTGGGCTAAAATGGATTTAATCATTTAAAGGTAAATGGGTAAAATTGTTTTACAAATTAACTCATTTGAACCGAGGTTTACTCGTTTTTGGGATTAAATCGTTTTGACCCGGGGGGCCCTGGGCAATCTCTGTCTCAGCTTTCCTTCTACTCAAATGACACTTCTTATGGACCTTGAGCAAAAGTAATGAAATTGTAGGTCTTCGCAGTTGTTCTAATCTTACAAGGGAACTACCCCAGGTGCTTTTTGTATACGAGAAATATTTTTAGATCAATTTTCCGGCTATCAATAGTTTAGTTTATGCGCATCAAACGAGCTATACAAGTACCCATAGACAATTACCAATGGACTGTTGATCCTACTTATTCAGCATAAATTAAAATCGGCCTACTATTCAGCAAAACAAAACATTAATCTTACAATTAGTACATGCTAGCACTAGAGGTACTTCCCTTGTATTTTGTATGTACACTAACTACTGATATGACGCATTTCTATTTCAGTTAGACTGTCTGGACTGAATTAAATTAATTTCCCTCAATTTCAGGATTAGGATATGCTGCATTTTTTCTATTTAGGTGACAATAGTACTAAAGCTAAATATATTTACTTATAACTGCATGACTGTTTACGCTCCATAAAAATTGGAGAAAATGAACTTGTTTATTTACTTTAGCATCGCATTTTCTCCGTAATTGATTTATTATTACATTACATTACTTCATTGTCATTGCACGCGTCGGTATTACCGTCATCATAAAAATTGGAGAAAATGAACTTGTTTATTTACTTTAGCATCGCATTTTCTCCGTAATTGATTTATTATTACATTACATTACTTCATTGTCATTGCACGCGTCGGTATTACCATCACCAGCAAAGCTTTTCCAGGAGGAAATGCTTTCATACTTTTATTGAAATGATAATAAAAAAATATGTGCATGTGATCTACTTGTGTTATTGTATTGTCTGTTTGATATGTTATGTTATGCTGACGTATTTTACAAAAAAATGTCCCACGTTTTGGATGCGTGAACGCTTTAATATCAATACAAAAGCAATGAGTGACCTGTGATTACATATTGTCAAAAAATGTCCAGTCCACCACTTGATGACAAAGCAGTATTTAAGATGTCACTATTGCTATTGCTGACGTAGGTAAACATTTTTTCTCTCTGATTACAATTACGACCATGTCATGTCATGTCATGATGCGTGGGTGTACAGGAATTTGTATTAAAATCATTGAATTTCTTGAAAAAAATCACATGAAAAAAATTAGCAATTTCCGTTCTGGAAATAAAAAAATTATGGAACAATGAAACTTCTAGTTTCCATTTCAATATCATCTAGAAAACATGAATGTTCCAGACTATTCTATAAAGTAACATGAATAGAAGTCATTGCCATCTTGATTTCCAGAACACGAAATGGAAGTGTGATGTTGTCTGATATGTAACAATATTAAATATTCAAAGCAGAAGTATAAAGTTTCTCAAAGTCAAAGGAGTGTAAAGGAATTCTCAGAAGAAAAAAATGATGATGTCGCAATGTGATACAGCACAATAACAGCTAGCTCACAAGCATTTTCTCGAATATTCCCATTCAAATTCATTCACCTATTCAATTTTCTTTCCAAAGATAAAAATCTTTCCAGAGTCTAGACTACCTACTTAAAGTGTTACTTTAACAATGGATATTGCAATTATCACCCACCACCACGTGTCCTATTCATATTTATTTTCTGTAACAAAAAAAGAATCTTCCATTTTGAATCCATTATCAAAATCATGACTGCTTTAAAAACGCATTGAATTTTTTTTTTGGCTCTGACGCGGGAGCACATTAAACCAAACAAAACGTCTAATTAAAAGTTGGCAAAAACAGACTAATTTACAGTCGATTTAGCACTAAAAAAATCTCTGCATCTACAAAATCTGAATGACCGAAAGTGGTCATTTTGTACATGAATTCGAATACAATACAAAAGTATAAGTATTTTAGTCGGCGAGTTTCTTTCTTAGCAAATGCATACATATGGAACAGGTTTCTCTAAAATTATCTCCATTTTCCTCTACTACTCCACTCGAAGTAAACAAGATAGAAACGCAAGTAAAGTAAGTAAAGTGCGTTGAATCGAATTTGTCCTCAATGACCGTCATGCAAAGCAAGTGAGTGAATAGCTTCGTAGGATATTTTATAGCTGTCTAGCTGACATGGGTTATATTTATGCTTATTTTTATGCAAAATATGAAGAAGGGTAATTGGGTTCGCCAATAAAAAAATATATTTCCTAAATCCCAAATGCAACATTCAATCCAAGGATTGCAATCGCACTTACTTTCCATACGGCTGGACAGATTGACCAGAAACGTTAGATTCGGGGTAAATTGAAACAGTACAAAAAAGGGAAGGTCTGATTTTGATATCACAAAAAAATGTCAAAGACTTTCATTCCAAATGAGTGAAAATTATCTTGCCATCTGCGCATATTTTGCTGGCTTGGCTTGGTTCTCTTTTCTTCCTTCCTTCATTCAATTCAATTGAAGAGAGTCAATGACCGTCATGCAAAGCAAGTGAGTGAATAGCTTCGTAGGATATTTTATAGCTGTCTAGCTGACATGGGTTATATTTATGCTTATTTTTATGCTAAATATGAATAAGGGTAATTGGGTTCGCCAATAAAAAATATATTTCCTAAATCCCAAATGCAACATTCAATTCAAGGATAGCGATCGCACTTACTTTCCATACGGCTGGACAGATGACCAGAAACGTTAGATTCGGGGTAAATTGAAACAGTACAAAAAAGGGAATTTAGATGTTACAAAAATGTCAAAGACTTTCATTCCAAATGAGTGAAAATTATCTTGCCATCTGCGCATATTTTGCTGGCTTGGCTTGGTTCTCTTTTCTTCCTTCCTTCATTCAATTCAATTGAAGAGAGCATTGTCTTATGATGGCTTACTCATCATTATAATCATGCCATATTTTCAAGAAATCTACGTCATTTTTTTTACTCTGCTTATCATCTGCTACAGCTACAACATGTTAACTTCTTCTGTATTTTTTTTTTCGTCGTAGAAAAAAAAATTAAAAAGATAAGGGAAAAATATTTGTACCTACATACCTTCTTATCCATATATATTTTTTGAATGTTGATTTGATGATGATGAGCTGAATGAATTATGAATTGCCCCATTTATATCATCTGTCCATCCCATACATCATTCTTGATCCTCTTCTCTTACGTTCTGTTTATGATGGTAATGTTCGTTCGACCAAAGAATCTTTAAAATGTAAAGTCACGAACCAAAGCCACAAAGTCAAGTTAAGTCACTGCATGTTTTTCCGCAGTTATGTTACACAAGTTGAAGTGAAGTCAAAGTGATACAAAATATTGCGCAATTTGTTGTTAACTCTCAGCTAATTCAGCTCTTCTTCTTCTTCTGAAAATCCCAACTTGTCTTTCACATTCACAGACTTGTTTTTTTATTAAACATTTAGAATTTAGCGATGATGATGATACTATGCTGTATCTAGTTCATTTTTCTCCAAAAGATTTACTTCAACTTCACCTTAGACATTGGACTCTGAATCACAAATCACGAGATTGGATTGGCTGGAGTGGACTTCCCCTGAAGACTTTTTTTTTGGTCCTTGGCTGTGGATTTCTGGGGAAGCTTCTCTCCTCTTGAACTGATCTATCCCAATTGGCTTGGCTCACAGTTACATTCAGTTCAAGTCCAGTTAGGTATGAAATGCAAAACTATTTTTTTCACTTGCAAAGTGCACTTGCAACGCACGTGAATTTAAAAAAAACACATAAAGCTTTTTTCCCCCTTCCCACTCCTTTAGCTTTGCTTAAGTCAAGTGAAGTTTAAAAAAAAATATTTGACCTTGCAAAAGCGAATTTTACTCGAGCTCAAGCTGAGTGAGTGAGTGAGTGAGAGGAATCCTCCAACTCCAAAGCAAAAGTTCCAAAGTTCAAAACAGTTGTGTTCTCTTCTGCTTCATGCATAAAGTTTTTTTTCTGCGTGAGACCGAGAGCAGCCCGGTTTTCCAAATGAGCCGAGTTGGCCATGCCACACGAGCTTTTTGCTCCTCTCGTTTCATATATTCATTCCTACGGGCTTTTTTCCTTAATGGCCGCAAAAACGATGTAAATGAAAATCAACTTGTTCTTTAGCTCTCTTCTGGTCTGGCTTGGTCTGGTCTGGTCTTGGATCCTCGTTTGCTCCTCTCGTTTCACATATTCATTCCTACGGGCTTTTTTCCTTAATGGCCGCAAAAACGATGTAAATGAAAATCAACTTGTTCTTTAGCTCTCTTCTGGTCTGGCTTGGTCTGGTCTGGTCTTGGATCCTCGTAAAGTAAAGCAAATCATCAAGACCAAACTGATATGAAAATGAAATGAAACTTTTTTTTGTGAGCCTTTTGGCCTGGCCTGGCTTTGGCTTCAGTTGATCCACACTTGTTTCCAACTGTTCCTCTGTGTAATGTGTACACAGATAAGTAAAAATGCAATGATATGATATGAAGATGAAATGGAAAAAAAAGTTCAGGAAAAAAGAATATTATTCCCTTGATGTGGATGTGATGTGGGATCGGGATCCAGATTGTGATTGCGATTGTGATTGGGAAGCAAGAGGATAACAAAAAAAAATTACGTCCTCTTTTCACACTATCAATCTGATTGTGAGTTCGAGTTTGTTATTGTGCAAAAAAAACGAGAATAGATCAGTTTTAGTGCTGATACGATAGAATGGTGTTTTTTTTCAATGACGTTACATTAAATGCATTACTCATAGTAAAGCTACGTTGAAAAAATAAAATGAGATGGATAAGCGCTTAATACGATACGTACGTATGTTCACTATCACTATCAACTTCGCCTCACAATCACAATCAGGAAAAAACTCTTTTTTAGTCCTGGTCTCTGCCTGTGTTGCTTTTGCTCTTGCTTTCAGCAAAAAAAAATTCTTTCCATGGAATGAAGTCACGCGTGTCGCGAATGACATGACAGAGGAAAAAAAGAAAGTTTTTTTTACGATCCACAATGAAAATGAAAATGCGGGTATGGCACAAGGAAAAAAAGTGCAAAGCAGCGTAGGCGGTCGCTGTTTTTTAAGGAATACCTTCACGGGGCAAATGGAGACAATACAAATAGATACGAATTCAATTGCGAATGTAAAAAGTGAAAGATGATGTTGAGCTACTGCGTGTCGATGAAGGAATAAATACGTTAGGTTCAAGGTTAGAAATCCTCAAGTCATTCATCAATCACATTTCTCATTCTCACAATTCCAATTTACGGAGTCTGATCAGAGTCCATATTTTGTATTGGCTTTGTTGGAAAAAGCCAAACCCGAAGCCAGACCCAGTCGTAGTCCAAGAGGATAAAAACGGAGAGAAACCCCGAGAAGACGCATCGCGCCGCACGTATGCATTTATTTTATTATGGGATGGGATACGTTACAAATGTTTTTCTTTCATGATGTTTCGTTTCCGAAACACAAATGAGAGCTTTGACTTGACTTTCTGAAAAAAAAATATTCTACACGTGTGGGCTACAGCAAACATTCATTCCAACTACAATTCCTACAACTTTGATAAAAAAAAAAGCGCAGGCAGGCAGCTGAACCTGAACGCAACAACGCAACAAAGTTTGCAAAGTCAGCCAAAGCCAAAGCCAAGCCAGGGGAAGACAGTAAAAACTGCGAATTTTGTTTTTGCAAATGACGTCCGTCGTCAGAACCTGATGGTGATGATGAAGCTTATTTTTTTCTCTTGTTTACTAGTATTTCTATTGAAAGAAATTAGGAGAGAGCTGAGATGTTTCACTGGCTTCGACTGGACTGGCATTGGCACGCAGGCACGACGTGCTACAAAACAAATGGTTATTGTGAAGAGAAATAATTACTTTTCCTTGTTTTACTTCACTTCACTGGACAAGGGGCACATGCAGTGTGGCCACAATTTTTGATGCAAAGAAAATAAAGAGCATTGACTCGCTTAAGTCTTCACAATCACAATCATGCATAATCATCACATCTTGGTTTGGTAAACATTGAAATAATAATTGTTTTGTAGGGATACAAATATTTGCAATTTTGCCAAAAAAGTGTTCTCAAACTTAGGCTCACCAAAATGCAAAATGAAAGTTTTTTAAAGCATTGAAAGTCACGTGTGATTGTGATGTGGTGCTTTTAAAGTTTAAGCTTTCGTGTGGGAAGTTGAAAGCACACATTCAGCTTCTTTCCTTATTCAAGTTCACGCTTTTATGGAAATTCATTTAATTTTTGAAAAAAGGACAGCTTTTCCAGGAAAAAGTTAATCTAAGTATGAAGGGTTTCTCCAGAACACGCACTTTCTTCATGCTTCCTTGCTTCCCATCAAAAAGCCATAAGTTCAAGCACGTGTTTTCCTTTTTTCTCAAACTTGAAGTCGTTGGAGCTCAAAATAATTCATACTGGAATTTAATGTGTTTGAAGCTTGAGGAGTGAGAGAAAAAGGGAGTATCAAATATTTAATGAGAATGGTACGCGTAATTATTAAGCGGTGCACAATAATTATTTTCGTACAAGAAATTTTCTAAATTCAAACACGTGCAATTTCATTTGCAAAAAATTGCAGGTTTCAAAATGGAAAGACTTTTTAAAATGACATGACAGTTTAAAGTGCAGTAGGAGTAGTTTGCAAAAATTTGAAAAGCATTTAGCCATCAATTTTTTACTGAATCTCAATAGAAAAAAGCTGTAAAGCTTTTGGAAGTTTGGAGAATGGAAAATTCCACTTGGTTTGTCAATAAAAAGCACACGAGCTTTTAAAAGCATGAGCCCATAAAAGCGTAATGATTTTTGCTGCGGGGCGAAAGTGAAATGAAATGACATGACACGATGGACACATAAGCACTTTCTTTACAATTTTCTCGTAAAAAATTTTGGAAAGATGAAAGCTTTTAAGGAAAAGGAATAGCGATAAAGATAGTATCGGATCAGATCGGAAGTGGTGATGTGAATGTCAGCATTTGATCATCTTAATGGTACCATTGACACATGACATAAATGACGCGACGGTTTGGTTACGGTTGCAAAAAATAAAATAAGTAATCTTGTCATTGTAATATTCAAACAAATTCCAAACATGTGCAAAAATAATTCCGATAGTTATGTTGGTCTCGAGAATTGAAAGGTATTTACAGGTTAGCTTATCAACCAATATAATTTGCTCGAACGATAGCAATTTAATGTTTAGGCGTGTAAAATATTTAACATCGACTGACAAGCACAATTGAATAAATCGCCCGTGGATTAAACATTTGTTGAATTTCTTGTTTTATTCTGACAAAGCCTCCACTTCCAAACAAGTTACGTTTTTCGAAACACAAATAGTTTAATTATATACAGCCATGTGGACATCGATTAAATATGTAGATAGCTATAGACAAAGCAGGTGGGTGGATGGTTAAGGGAAAATCTTTTTCAACTCGCTAATGTCATTGTAGTAGTGAATTGGTAGTATGTCCTCGATCAATAATTCAATCTCCTAAAATGGGACGTGATATCCGATTTCCTGCTCCAACCCACAGGCCGATCAGGCTGGAAAAATGTGACTTGGTTTCGGTAAAAGATAAAGAACAAGTGGGAAAATCCAATCCAATCAAACCTAATCCAAAGTAAATCGTGCTTGGGCTTGGGATCGTAATTCTAAATATCGATAAATTGATGTTGGCCGTACTTTATCGATGGAATTTTTTCGAGGAAAGAGAAAAGCACGTGGCTCAAGAGTAGTTGAAGTGAAACCAAACCTTTTTCCCGACAGTGAAAACCGCAAGCTACCTTTACCGGAATGCATGGCGAAAATCAAAACTGACGTCATCGTCGCATTTCCCCCAATGATCCAATCCAACCTACTTGAATTTAGAATGGTTAGAAAAATTCCTTAAGAAGAATCCCACACGCTACACGATAACCAAACTTAGTGGCTTGGTGTGCGACATGATATCTGATTTTGATTGAAAGCTGCGAGAATTTGCAATTAATAATTTGCCCTTTCACGAAACCTCCCCAGTTATTTCTTCATACGCGTATGCAATCGGTAATCACAAAAAAAACTCAAGTGGACGCTATTGGTGCATGCACCAAATGGACATGCATTGGAGAAATAAAAGAAATAAATATGTCATTCTTTTTTATCTAAAAAGACGTAAAATGACGATAGTGATACGTAGTAATACTAGTAATGACGACAAAGAAAACGTCCAATACTTTTTTGCATGCGAAATGAAATGTCATAGAGCGAAAGAAAAAAACCTGAAACTGCTTGAGAAATAAGTAATCCTATTAATATTTGTGGGGTCATCCACATCGCCCGATTCACGTTCAGGTTGACGTCTAAACCAAGCATATCCAGAAGCCACTTGAGATGCTCCCGCCATTTTAAATATATTTGTATACTCAATGGTTATATAAAAATGCATTAGTCTAAATAGCCTATGTTATCTGACACAAATCCATTTCATTTTTCGGAAAATAATTCCATTTCACCGGAAAAAAATTATTATAAAATAAGAAACCTCTCATCTTTTAGGTAATTTAACAAAAAATATGTAGTTTTAAAATCCCTATTTTTTCGCTACGTATGATATGGATGGCCCCTTGGTTACCACTTTACCACCTTTGAAGGAAGTGGTTAGTATGGCCCCAGCTTTTTTTTGCGCACATTATTTACTCTCCGATAATACTTTTTTTCTTCATCATCATCAAAATTTCATGATAAAAAGCTATATTTTTTCATATTATTATCTCCTTCTTGTATTTGTTGTACTATATTTGTATTGAACTTTGTACCAGTGACAAATTATGTTTTTGATAAATGGGCAAGCGTGAAAGCGGACGTTATTATTTATCTATCTTGTCTTGTACTAATGTCCTGCTGTCCGTTAGAGAAAGCATAAATTGAGGGAAAGAAAGAGGCGTGTAAACAGGTTGAAAGCTTTTTTTTGCAAAACTTGCAAACAAAAAAAGAACTAAACTGAAGGACAAATAATACAAAAGGGAGAAAAACATGTTGCTAAATTATATTATGAAGTTCTACTTCTATTATCCTTTTCTATCTGACATTTCTCATGACAAGCAGTGTATGAGGTGGACGTGTTTCATGCATGAAAATTGGAAAAGTTTGCAAAGTGGGCTAACTAATATTATGGTTTCACCTGCTAAGTATTGCTATGAATGAACTACACATGCAAAACAAATAGTTTAATCTCAAAACTCATTATAGCGAACTTATTTATAACGGCATTGGTGTATTTCCTGGAATAGAAATAAATATGGTCTCCAAGTAAGACGGGAACGTTTATTTAAAATTTGAGATCGGCGCCCTTTTTCGAAAATTTGTACAGACACACGGACAACCCAATCGAAATCAATACTCTGCCCACTCTCAGCTACGTAATAATGACCCTAATATTTACATGAAATTATGATTAATAATAACGCCGATATTGAAAGATTTGACTATACTTAATTTTAATTTGCGTGTTCGTTAGTGAGTTGTATGGTGTGATGCGATGAAAAAGCGGCAGGTGTGTGCAGATTGCAAGATGATTAGAAATTAGGAAAAGTATGAAGATTGATCAGGGTTATTTTTAAAAAACCGAAATAAGTAGGCAATATTCTGTCCTCCTGCGCAATATTTCCAATTCTAACAAAATTTGATTAATAAAAAGTTGGTCACAACGCAAATTGCAAAAGAGTATCAATATGAAATGAATTATATT
>JAHZMX010000807.1:0-20327 GCA_027743895.1 Seira musarum | reverse complement strand
TTACGAGGAGCGGTTCGTCAAGAAGAACATGAGCGAATTGATAGGTGCGACGATCCGGAAGGGAAAGTTAGTCAAATGTTGGTTGTTGTTCAGAACCGAATGTGGGGATTGGAGAATCTCCTCGCAGCGTTTATGGAGGAGCATGTGAGCTCTTGGTTGACACAGGAAATGTTTCGGGCGTACATGGAGCATTTGGTGATCCGTTGAAGAAGTTGCAGGATAGTCCACCCTGTCATTGCGTTTTGATGTCTAACTCGATGTTATACAGAGGATGGGTTAAGGCACTTAAATCCTTGGACACAAGTATGAACCCTGAAGTTAAAAAAAATCTATTTAGTTATTGGACAATATGCACAATTTAATTTTCTTGATGATTTATAGTGATCCTGAAAGCTGGGAATTCTTTGGGTTTCATGAAGCAGACAATGTTTCCTGCAGATAACATGTTGACTTTTCTCAGTGAAAAGCTAGCACAATGTACTGGAGGAGATTCCCTGTCTGCAAGGGACGAACTAGTTCCTTACGGCTTTGCACCAAACGCTTCTGGAGAAGTGCAGGTTGCAGAGTTGGAGGAAGATGATTTCAACGATTTGATCACACTGGGTGAAACTCTTTCCATTGCTTACCCCATGTACGAACCTGACATGCAAGGAGGCGAAGATGAAAAACCGTTAGACGCATTAGCAATCTTAAAAAAAGTGGTTCCATCTGAAGTATCTTTAACAATGTCACATCAAAGCCAGGGACGCAATAATGTGAAGGGATTCCCTACAATGGCAAGACCGGTCACAAGGAAGTCACCACCGAGAGAAAAACGAAGTATTTCTCTGGGGCGTTCCGCTTCAATGAATTCTCCCGATCAAGTAAAACCGTTGCGACGGCGGGTCTCTCAAGAAACATCTCATAATCAGACGAATACTGAATCAACTGAAAATCAAGATAAAATTCAGAAACAGAAGCAGTTAATCGACAGACTTTCAGCCCTAAAAACGTCAACGCCGTCGTCCGTACGTTTGCGAAATTCAAGTTCATCATCATCTGGATCAACCAAACCTCGACCCAAATCTGCAGAATTACATCGATCTTCATCCTTATCCACTACCTCTTCCTCATCAACATCGTTAAAGTCACCAATGTCTCACCCACCCACGGCCAGTTCCAATTCCAATTCAAACGCTAAAAGTCCAAAGAGTTCTACTCCTGGAAGGGCAACTGGCTTTGTCCGCTCCAAAAGCATAGACCCAAACAGTTCGAAACCAAAGTTAACTCGGTCCCCATCATCTTCTACCACTAGACCAACTGCTGTGGCAAAGCCGAACGTTAAAACGGATAGGGGTAACGTGAAACCAGATCAAACCAAGAGTAGTAGCTCACCACCCGAGAAGACAAAATCTAGTGACACGAAACTCGTTAAAGATGATGGTGAGTTCATAAAAATTAAGACTTGAATTTTCAAAAAGACCATTTGGCTTAAAACAATGATTGTTTTAATTTTCAGATAACAATTCAAAAGAAACGCCAGAATCGAAGGAATCGAATCCCAGTTTGAAGAATAAATCAAACAAAATAGCATTTGATCCGCTCCCCGAGGACAACATCCCTGATCTTGACTTACCTCAAATGTCTGCATTACTTCTCCGTAATTCTAACCTGTCGTCTGCAGAAGAACACAGCAAAAATCTTGGCTACTACCAACTGAATTTTGATTTTGAAGATGATTGATTTTTTTAAGCAAAACACAACTCATTTTATTATTCTTTTTTAACTTATTTAAATGGCCAGATTAAACATTTTATGTAATTCTAATTATGCTAACTTGTGCATTTTTACCTGCCTTATCAAATGCTCTTCATTCAGGCCAAGCGAAGTCAGGTTCAAGCATCATGCAACACGACTGCGTTGTCATTACTCATTCATTACTATCGCTCTTAAAGCGATTATATGTATGCATAAAACTTCCTTCTCATCGTCAGTTCAAGACTCAAGATGCACTTCCGAGAGAAGCCGAATGTATTGAGTGATATTCATCTTATTTTTAGCATTCCAAAAAAGTCAACGCAGGTTAAAAAAATATATGATGCTATTTCCAGATTTCTGTACAGTTTTCAGTTTTGAAAAACTTCTTGCTTTTATTATTATCATTATATAACTGTACATGTGAGAGATCAATACAAAGAGTACATTCACCCTCATAAGAGACAGTTTATAATTAATAAGTATTAATTATAACAATTTTTATTCAACTGTTAAGTATGGGTAGAAAACGTGGAAATAAGAAGGTACGTACTCACATATAATGCAATTTGAAAATAAACAAAAGTACAGAAAATTTAGTAAAGCAAAGCTAACTAGATTAGGATATCCTTCTATTTTTAGGTGACACCATCACTCAATGAGAAATTAAATCTCAAGTACTACGAGTCTGATTTGTATTCATGCGATTACTCACCCGTTTATGGCAGATATCTAAAGGCTAAAGTAGATATCAAGAAGGGATCACTTATCCTAAAAGAAAAACCTTTGGTAGCTGGACCAAAAGCATTGTCCACTGCCATTTGCATAGGTTGTCATTCTGACTTACTCAAATCATCGGTGAAGTAAGTATTTGACGTATGAATCTATAATTGAAAACTATTAGGAATAATTGATAGTGTTTCATTGCTTGTAGATTTAAATGTCCTGGTTGTGGGTGGCCGATGTGTACCAAGAGGTGTCAGGAATCGCCTTTTCATAAATTGGAGTGCAAGTTTTTTGTAGAGAAAAAGATTGAGGTATGGATATTTTAACAGAATTTAAGTAAGCTTGGAGGGTCTAGGATATTACAATAAAATAAACTGGATTATTTTGAAGCCACCTGAAGATATCATAAGCACTGACTATGGGGCGATTGGTATCCTCCGTGGATTACTATTGAAGCTATACCGACCTCAAGACTGGAAATTGTTTATTAACCTGGAGCACAACAATGAAATTCGGAGAACTTTGCCTGTTTGGCTTGAGAACGAAAAATATGTTGTTCAAGTCATTCGAGAAAAATGGGGTTTGAAGGAGTTTAATGAAGAAGAAATATTTGCGGTACTTACAATTTTTGACAATTAGTAGCTCCAACGTATTGAAGTGGGTCATGTTAGCATAATTTGATTTTGAAGGCATGTGGAATTTACGAAGTAAATGGATTTGAGGTTGGAATCTTCAACCAGTTTGGAGCCATCTTCCCAAAAGCTTCTATGATAGCTCACGACTGTTTACCAAACGCGGCTCATTACGAGAACCAAGATGATGGAACGCTAGAAATTCACGCAGTATTAGATATCCCTGCAGGGACTATTATTTCGATGTGCTATGATTGCTCTCCTAAAGGTAAAAAATGCAATAGTCTTGAATTACCCCGGAGAATGAGTTGGTTGATTTTTTTTATTTTTAACATTCGTAGGGGACCAACGTTCGACAAAGAAAATTATTCAAGTCCAAGTACTTCACCTGTAAGTGTCAAAGATGTCTGGATCCTACAGAACTAGGAACAAATTTTAACACGCTAATCTGCTCCAATTCCGGCTCATGCAAGAAAGGATCCGTAATGAAGGAAACGGCTCCAGAGGGATCCTGGAAGTGTAATCGTTGCTCCGCAAGGCTTACTGACGAAGACGTGGACAAGCTCCTGTGTAAATATCAAGCAATTGTTAATAAATCTCTGCCCAACATCAAAGCTCAGGAGGAATTCCTCCAAGAGTGTAAAAGCGTTTTCCATCCGACACATTATATCCCGTTGGAAGTCAAGTACAGTTTATGTATGGCTTACGGACGGGATGATGGCTACAAACTTCACGAAATGAGCCAACAGGAGGCACACCGGAAGCTGGAACTGTGTCATGAAGTCCTTAAAATCCTTAATGTAATCACTCCAGGTATGACTGTTGTAAGGGGGAACATTCTGTATGAGTTGCAAGCAGCCGAAGTTCTGATTTGTAGGAATCTCTTGGAATCAGGAAAATGCTCCAAAGCATTAATTCGGAGGAGGGTACAGAATGCCCTAAAAACTTTGAATGAGGCTATCGAAATATTTGAGATTTGTTATCCAATGAAGATGCTTGCTGAGAGTGCAAAAACTACCACGATGATGGAACTCAAAGGATGGCTCAGTTCGCTCAAGTGAATGGAAAGAGAACAAAGATGCGTACAAAAAATGAGAATGTGCTGATTAGTATCATCTTGTTGTTCCAAATAAAAATTTCAAGTCAAAGGAGAGTATCTGTCCTGCTTTTTTATTTCTGTACAAAGTTTATATGAATAATTAATTAAAATTACATTCAGCTACGGCATAGATCATCTAAAATAATAAGAAAGCTTACAGAAGAAGAAATCACAAATCCTAATTTCCTTAAACTAAAAATATGTGGATAAACAATTACATGATTTTGTTGCATAACGTTCCATCCGGCAAGTAGTGGTAATTTTGTAAATGAGATTTTCTCCAAGAATACAAGATGACGAAGCTGCTGATCCACATAATTATCGCAAGAAGGAAGATGGATAAGCCTATGATGCTCACGTAACAGGCGAACGTTATCCACAGGCTAAATGCTATTTCTGCGACTCCCATTTTTGCAAACTCTGTAAATCAGAGAATCGAATTATTTGGATTAATAAGACTTAAGTAATCACAAAAAATGCACTATATTCACGGATTTCTGTTTTGAAAGATTTTTTGCTTACAAAAAGACGTAATTTCGCTTCCTCAAAAAAATTCACACACGTTATTTGTTGCGTACACGTCTCTTGTGAGTGAGTGAAGACCGTCGGCTTTCTCTAGTTTGGGGATACTGAGCACTAAGGAGACACCTGAAAACTTGATTGGCTTCACACAGAACTAGTGGAGTCGATTTCCTCACTCACAAAATGGCGTAGGTATGTGGATATCAAATGCATTCACTGCTTTGGCACTGATCACAAAAGACAAACTAACAATAAGTATGTATATGNCGCTTCCTCAAAAAAATTCACACACGTTATTTGTTGCGTACACGTCTCTTGTGAGTGAGTGAAGACCGTCGGCTTTCTCTAGTTTGGGGATACTGAGCACTAAGGAGACACCTGAAAACTTGATTGGCTTCACACAGAACTAGTGGAGTCGATTTCCTTACTCACAAAATAGCGTAGGTATGTGGATATCAAATGCATTCACTGCTTTGGCACTGATCACAAAAGACAAACTAACAATAAGTATGTATATGAGCAGTTAGTTAACAAGAAGACGCACATTGATAATGTTTAGTTTTCCTATCATGAGTTTTGGATAGTGGAGGAGTTTGGCGTTCGTTGCCTTTGCCACTTGACAAACGACTTCTACATTGTCTGACAAGGGATACGTTACTGTAAAATATCGAATTAATAGACTCGAAACTATAAAATGGTTATTGAGAAAAAATGAGGAAAACTCTAATAAGATATGGGATTTTCATTCTCCTTCGCAAAGAAAATGTTCTCTCATAAAATGCAGCAGTCTTCAAAGTAGGAAAAAAATGACGAGAGATAAAGACGATGAGGGATCTAACATGTCGTGTGCCTTCGTGCTAAAGCCATTATATAACGTATTTAGAGAGATGATTGTAGAATGTGATTTTTTGGGATTTTTATGTTAACAATATAGTCTATCATTTAATTTATAATTTTCCCTTTTTTGTTATGCTGTTCAATGTACTCACTTTCATTTACCTTAATATTTTGCTTTTTGAGGTTCTATGCATTCCTTATCATCATCATTAGATCGAGCAAGACAAGTATGAGATTAGCAGTGAGCAGAAGATTATAATATAATAATACATTCACTAAATTTTCATATTTCATGACTTTGTTTTTCGTTTTTATCTTAAAGGAGGTAAAAAAAGTGGAATAATTACGTTGTACTTAAGCGATTGAACGCCCGAGGCGGTATACTTTACACATAAAAATTGTATGTTTTTTTTTTGGACTTTTGATTTTTTGCTCTTTGTGGTAACGCTGTAGCTTGCATTGTCACCTCTCGTCGATCAAGGAATTTGTCGTGTGCCTTCGTGCTAAAGCCATTATATAACGTATTTAGAGAGATGATTGTAGAATGTGATTTTATAGGATTTTTATGTTAACAATATAGTCTATCATTTAGTTTATAATTTTCCCTTTTTTTGTTATACTGTTCAATGTACTCACTTTCATTTACCTTAATATTTTGCTTTTGAGGTTCTATGTATCCCTTATCATCATCATTAGATCGAGCAAGACAAGTATGAGATTAGCAGTGAGCAGAAGATTATAATACATTCACTAAATTTTCATATTTCATGACTTTGTTTTTCGTTTTTCATCTTAAAGGAGGTAAAAAAAGTGGAATAATTACGTTGTACTTAAGTGATTGAACGCCCGAGGCGGTATACTTTACACATAAAAATTGCGTGTTTTTTTGGACTTTTGATTTTTTGCTCTTTGTGGTAACGCTGTAGCTTGCATTGTCACCTCTCGTCGATCAAGGAATTTGGATTGATGCAAACCTTACTCAACGCTCAGTGGTTTAGTAGTGTGTAATTGACAATTTAAGAATGACATGACTTGACTGCATTTATAATGGTCGAAGAAAGACGATGATGAGGACATAAAGAAGGCAAACAAGGTTTTTTTTGGAGATGTTACGGTAGGCTTACCTCAATAATGGCACAATTGCATGAATTTGAATTATGATGAAATGTGTGCACAATGAGCACGTGTATCATCTCTCATCTCAGGATAAATTTCAAATTACGTGCTTAATAAGTTATAATTTCATCTACAAAGTCAAGTGTTTACATCTATAATTATTGTTTTTGTAACGCTTTGTTGAGTCCATGAAATACGAAATAATTTTTATAAACTGCTGCTGGTTTTTTTGCTGGTGGAAATTCCATCCATTTTAATTTTGCTCTTTTGTCTCTGTTCGGCCTGGAATAGGGTCCCTTTATAATCCAAGCCATCAAATCTTGTTTATAATTCTTATATTTTTTCCTGTACAAAAAAGCGTCAATGATGATTACTTCATGAAAAATATATTTATGCGAGTTAACAGAGCAAATGCACGTGACATACGATATTCAAAATCTGATTCGACAAAGCCCATTAAAACTGCAATTATTATGGTTAACGGCACACGTTACAAAACAACTAGATTACAATTATTATTTTTACAAATGAAGAATGAAAAAATATCGTTTTTTTTTGTTTTTGCTCATATGCAATGAGGTATCATTAAATTTGAAAATCACAAGAAAATCTTTATGCTTAAAAGCTACTGCTTTGAGGGGAATGCTTCATGCTCCGACTCTTCAGGGGTCTTGTAATCATCCTCACAAAAGGCTTGGTTATGATCTTCATTTTGATGTCCATTCTGATTGTGACCGTTATGGCCATTATGAGGGGATACAATTGGAAGGGATGAAACAGACTTTCGTTTCCTGCGAGTTGAGGCTTCCACTGCACTTGTGATACTTTCATGGGCAGTGGCATTTTCCTCTTCCTGTCTTGATGATGATAGAAAACTTTCTTCAGAAACAGAATCGGTAACATAACTGCTGGAAGAAGTATCCAAATGTTCAGGCTATAAAAACAAATAAAAAACATCAAAATTTTCATTTTCTTTTGCAAGTGCAAGTGAGCGTCTGGTTTGGCTCTACATCGTTTGTAAATGTTTTGTTAGTTTGAAAAAAATGAAAAGTGCTACATGGACTGGAGTGACCTAACAACTTTCGAATGCAATCATAATCTTGAAAAAGGATAACCAAGTCATGAAGCGGAAGGATATGATCTGCTGCAGAGAAGATCTTTGATTACTTCTTTATATACACTTACATATTATATGCCTATAAATGAACGCAAGCTATATAGTTATAGCTTATCTAATTTTTCAGGTTTTTGAGGACCAACGTCCCAAAGAAGCAAGATATTCTTTATATTTTGTGAGGCTCGTGCTTGACTTGCTAAATTACAGTCCTTGCCTGCAATGTCATAGAAAAAAGGTTGCAACTGTGAGAAGTCCTTCGAAAGGTGAACATGAGACCCTGCACAATTTTCTCATTCCATTTTAATTTTCTTAAACTGTTGTCTTTGTCGTCATTGTTAAGATAGGAGGTAAGCTTTTATGTAAATGCCGAGATATCATCATCGTCAAACTTTCTTTAATGTTGTATGAATCATTTTATGTGTATATTGATTTGAATATTATTGCTTTTTTTCGAGAAAAGAGATTTTTTGTATTGGCTTTCTACTTCTGTGTGGTCAGGTCATTTGTTATTATATCAGAAAATAAAATTATACATGAATTACCTGTTGATAATCTGGATCATCTTCACTATTGTAGTCTTCATTGGCAGCTTCGTCCAACTCTTCGAGAAAACCTTTGACCACCTTATCATCGGAATCTCGATTCTTAGATGGAGATCCTTCCTTGTTTGAAACACCATTTGAAGAAGGTGATGATGAAATTCGTTTCGTTACGGTTTCCGCGCTCTCTTCACTGTCGACTTCGTCATAGCCCCCTGCTCCTTGTTCATTGTTTAGGACAGCCTCATCCTCTGGAACATCCAAGTGGGAAAAGTCATTTTCAGAGTCTGAATCACCTTCTGTAGAGGAGCACCGTCGTCTCTGAGAAACACATGCAAATTCAAATGAGTACCTTTTTATTTTTAATGCATACCTATTCCTGCTAAATGTGTTTAAATACCTTGCATCTCTCGGACTTTGATACATTCAAATTGTTCATCTCATCCTGGGATTTTCCGCAGTGGGTTAGTGTTGGCATTTGGAAGGCACTGTAGTTACTGAAACCAAGGAGGTTAAATGGGAAGAATGGAATGATCTTGCGGTAGTTGGCACGAGAAATTCTGCGTTTTGGCGATTTCTACAAGGATGTATTTAAAAGAATTTATGAACAATTCAAGACTCATGTTATATGTCTTTTCAATGATTATAGCTTGCCTTAATTCGGTTATTCTCACAAACGTTACAGGACTTGTTTTCAAAATTATCCAGATCATGAGCCCACCTTCTCAGCTTTGAAGTGCAAAAAAGCTATAACACAGAAACAAGAATAATAATAATTTATTGATTTCGCAACTCTATGGGTAGTATTTGTCTGTCAGTAATGATCTGTTACTTAACTTACAACAACTGACGACGGAATATTGAATATTTTGACAAAAATCCCTTCCGTCTTAGGAACGTCATCGAATCTCGCTATTTCCCGCACTTCCACTTCATCTTCCTCTGTTTCATTTTGACGCACAATGACATCCACCAAAAGTTTCATACGTTTCACCTCGTTCCCATTTTTTCTTCTGCTTTTTCCATTTGATTCACACTTTCTCGCTTTTCCCCTTTTTACCTTTCCTCTGAGCTCAATATCAGGGGACGGGATCATCCCTGGACAGTCACAATTTCCTATTCGAAATTTCAGTGCTAATTTTTCCGCGACCGGAACAACTGTGTTGCACAATAAATTGAGGAGCATTGACGCTATCCTCAACATTGTACAATAAAGCTTCATCTTTCTCGTAATAATTATTATATTTTTTTTAAATCGGAACTGTGAAAAATATGTTAACTAATTATTATTATTAATCTCGTCCAACAAATATTTTAAATGATAGACAGGCGCTATTGTATCCGACTGATGTAACTGACAATTTTAGTTCTGGTTATGAGCAAAATCTGTATGTCATCAAACTGAGGGAGTAGTAAACAACAAAAACAATTTTACAATGGACCCTCTTCACTCCCGTCTTCGTCTTCATATGTCATAACAGACATGGAAATGGAATAGACGTATGTAGATGGAATAGGTGAAGATGAAATACAAACGAAGGGGAAATGTATTAGAACTATACCAATATGCTATGGAGTCTATGTTAATTATTAATTATTATTCAAATTATTTCAGTCCCATTCCCATCCTTCATGCTTTTGTTTAACAAAAGCTTTCAAAGTTTGGTTTTAGGTTTTAAATGAATAAAGACTTCGTGAGAAAAGGACCAGGGGCATAATGAGAAAAGTATGACAAAAAAATATTAATTTTAAATACGATTGTTTTTTTTTATTAAATTAGTAACACTAATAACATTTTAATGTTCAGTCTACAACGTAAATTCAAATTACAAACAATATAGGTACTTGAACTGTTGGTGTGTATGTACTCTCTGTACTGTAGTACTATGAAACAAGAGTAAAAAAAAGTCCACTAAGGATCAAAGGAATAGATTTGGTGCTCCACTGTTGACTGTGACTTATCCGTAATTTTTGAACAGTTTTATGTACAAATCTATCCTAAATTCTAAAATAGAGGAATGGCTATCGGTTTTAACTTTGTCAGTAAATATTCAAGCGCTGCCAAAACGAGATTCTATTTGCATACGGCATTTCAGTCATATTAAACTTTGTGCCGATATCAAGGATCTTTGGGTTTTGAGGCATGTATGGTGTCCAGAATCGATGCTTCAGGTCTTTTTGTTCTAATGTATTCAACATTGGTTCACTAAAAGAATTAATAACAAACATATCAAATGCATGATGACATTTATTTTAAAAGGGATCGTTCATCGATATTTCAATATTTACCCATGAAAAACGAAATTCCACCACAAATTGACCATGTTAGCAGAAATAGCATGGTCTGGACTGGAACTGTAAATGGGCTGGAAGTATTCTGTGCTGTTAAAAATGTACTGAAGATCATCATAATGCATTACACCGTAATCTTTGGCCTGAAAACGAAGTTTCTCAGGAAGACCATGAGCCCCTTTGTAAGAGAACACATAAGCATAGGTTGCTGCACGGTTGATATATTTTGTATGGATATCAAGCGCCTTCTTGAAAGGAATATTGAAGTAGCGATCTGAAAAAAGCTAAAACAAAGAAGGGGATTTGTCCTTGTTGACTTCAGCAATTACAAATTATTACATTTTTAGTTTAGGTATACTATATGATTGGTTCTTACTTTGCTCAATTGAGGAACAGTCTCTGAGCCATCAAACGTATACTTTTGGTGAAACATGCCAAGATAAAAGTCTTCAATTATTGGAGTCTTGTCTGGATCTGTAGCAAATGCGATTGGGATGGCTTTTTGGATTTCTTTTAAGAATTTTCGATTACCCATCAAGCCTAAGTTGTTCACTGTAATGATAATATAAATACATGATTTTTACTAATTTATTGGGATGCAATTGGAATTCTGATATAAGAAGCATAGTATAATTACATACTCAGAGGAAATATTTGGCCTTCATCTTTGGTTATTCCAATCAACCAAGGTTTGGACTTTACTTCATTCCGTGCGTAGAGAACTTCGGGGTGTTCCGTAATGAATGCATCTTCATGATTAGGTTCCAAAATTGGTCCAAATAAAACGGTGGGATACTCCATGAATTCCTGATTTGTTCAATATCAACATTAGATTTTTTGCTTTTGAATATTTAAAAGTTGTTATTACATTATTGATCCCTTACGTAAAGTTGGTACTGTTGAGCAACTAATTTTTTTGCAGAAATTCCTCGGAGACATTTAATGATATCCCTTGAGGTTTTCTTTGAGCACCAGAAATCATCCGCCAACTTGTTTGTATGGTTCACGGAATTTGTAAATGCCCAATGACTAAGAGCATTCCCACTATGAGAGATTGCCGCTCCAAATAAATCAGAGGTTAATGGAGACATCATATGCAAATGAGATGCAACTGCGCCCGCATCATGTCCCATTAATACAATGCGGTGTCGGTCACCACCCATCCGGTCAATGTTTTCGATAATCCAGCCCAAAGCCATCGCTTGGTCCTTGAGCCCTGTTTGAAAAAAGTGTTTATTATGGGTAATTTAATTCTTTAGGTGTGAACAGTGTGGAGGCACCCATATTTTGTGTTTTACCCATGTTCCCAGGCGCAACCTTGTCTCCAGTGCTTAGCTGAAGAAGCCTCCGTGAAGGAACAAAATCACGGGAATAAGTTGGTCCGTGTCCAGTTGAGGGATATACACGTTGAGATAAAGACAATCCTCTTCTCCTTGGATGTTGAAATATTTAAAAGGATCCATCTGAATACAAATTGGGCCCTTTTTTGTTCCATCTCTCGGTTCTCTCCATGGCCGCTTCTTTTCGGGATTCTAAAACAGGAAGTATGAAAGACTTATACATGTCAGCTCACAAATCTTGATTGAAGTATCTTTTGAATGAAGTTTTTGCTTCCGCACAGCAAATCGCAAGTCTCCGATGGGTGGTTCAGCATATGGTATTCCTTCGAAAGATGCAACATTCCTGCCCTTAATTGTAGTCATGTAATGACCCACCACGTCACCATAAACAGTTCTCAGCGTTGGCTGGTATTCATAATTTAAACTGACTTTGGGAAGCACATTCGGAGAGGGGAACATTACTTCACAGTTTATCATGGAGCATAGAAACCCAAGAAATCGAGCACCCGGAGACATGGCCATTTTGAAGCCGTAGATTTGCTAAATCACTAAAACACCGAGGAGAAATTCGGTAGGGACTTTCATTCAAAGGAGAGTAATGAATAGGGGAACTATGAAAAACGTAGTCGATCAACGCGTCTGACATATAATCTTCCCCCATGCCATTTGCGTGCGAAGGAAGCAATAAAAACGAGATGACTTCAACTCAAATGTTACATGCTCCTCGCATACCATAACATAACCTTATAGTGTTCTGAATTTTTTTTTGAATGTCAAGCAGTACCTCCTTCAGGATACATTTTCTATTGCATTTATCTTATCCTGTGATGCATAATACTCAAGCGATTTCGATTTCATTCTGCTTGTAGGGAAGTAAGTGAAATCTCTGATTTTACATTTTTTCGCGATGAAATATGGTACCTCTTTTCTATTCGATTCCATTTTTTTGGCGTCACTGACACGAGCTTGAGAGCAGAAAGTAAATGTGATGATGATGTGAAATGAGTCCTAAACAACCTTGCCGAGCAATGCTGTTGATGCATAAAAAATGCAACCTTTGATGTTGGCGATGGCATGACATGAAAGCATTAGCAAAAAAAATATATGTAAGAGTAACGTGACTTGGTATCATTTAATGGATGAGAATTGGGCCAATCTCCGTGAATTTGTGAATCAGGAAAAGGAAGGAACCAAAACTAAATACCCAAATCCTGACCTATCGTTGTTGTTAGCTGTTTTACACCACCCATTTGATAACATTTTTATGAAAAAAAAAAGATAGTGATTACGAAAAAATGATTGACCGCAATTGACGGGGAAAAATATGTAATCAAGAATGACATAACGAGAACAAATTGATGACAAATAGTAATTGAAATTATATGGCCCTTGTGTAATACAATGCCGCCTTACTCCATTATTTTAGAATTTTAGAAGAGATAAGAGATCATTTGTACATAATTTTGCGCTCTCATTAAAATTCCTCATTTTTTCACACTCAATTAGCATCTCAATCAATAAGTTTCTCAATTCCGAGGAAGGCAGAATTTTTAACATCAAACATTTTCTGTCATTAAATTTATTTTTACTCAACAATAATTTTGCAGAAAATCTATATACATTCGAGTGAGTTCGATTTGAAAGTAATTTTTGACAAAACTTTAACATTTCAAGAGATATTCTATTCTGCCTGTGTACGCCTTGAAAAGATAGTGAAATGTTAAAAACCGGTTGTTCTTGTGAGCAAAATGCATAATGCTGCACATTCATGAATCATTTCACGATGCAGTTTTCGCTTTCATGTATGACACAAGAGTGAGAAATACCCATACAAGACAAAATAAAGGAACAATTTTTGGTATGTACCACAACAGGATTAATAATAGAGAGAGGTATTTAATGAAGAACCTTATTTGAAGAAATATGTATGTTTAATTGAGATGATACTTTCTCTTTATCAACTACATAACTTAAATTACTACAATGAGCAAACTTTTTTTATACTTAAAATACTAGACGATATCGTCGAAGTCTTGAGCTCAATGGTGGAGCAAGCAAAACCAGTAAGGAAATATTCAACAATGCTGGTTTTTCTGTTTGCATTCTTACGTGAATGAAGGCCTTCAGATGCATAAACTGAATAGAAAAAAAAACATTTTTAAATGTTAGAAGAAGAGATTAATTAAATTAAGTAACAAAAATTAATTAGACTACACTGCACCTTACCTTCTTCAAAAATTCGTCAGTCATTCCGGTACTTTCCAGTAAAGAACTTCTTGCCCACACTAGAGGCAGATCTTCCAAAAAGAAGTCTGTCCGTCTTTCATCAACGACTTGTTCATCATCATCATCGTCTGCTTCATCATTCCCTGACTTTGACTTTAAAGATTTCTTTGAAATTCCAAGATTCTCCAATACGCCAAGAACGTCGGTACCACCACCCCCGGTGACGAAGTCGTTGAGCCAAACGTGAATATCCCTCACGATATCATTGGTGCCAACAGCTTGCCAAACAGTATAGCAAATCAGGGCATATGTGATGACGACACAAGCAATTTCCAGATTTATTTCTCGAATTTCTGCTGGGGTCAGGTTTGAAGAGTTTGTTGAATTACTCGATCCACTCTGACTTTCCCCCTCGTCCAATTCCCATGTCTTTCCCAATGGCTGCAATCATTGCAATAATGCCTGCAAGTGGTCCACCACCTACAAACTTCATTATAGCTGTCCACATGCTTCCGGCGTCAACGACGGTTCCGATAATCAATAGCAGGAAAGCAACACTCAGGTAGAGGGAGAAGAAACTGTTGGTGGTCATGATGTTATCTGATGCTTGGGTGAACAAGGTCTTGACCCTATTCAAGTGGCTGATGTTTGGACGAATCCGTTCCCTTATCAATTTATACAAGAATGCTTGAATGATGTGGAACTGGAACTGAATGCAGTAACAGAAGGTGCAGTAAAGCGGGAGCAAGTAGGACAGGTATATATCCAATGAAAATTGAAATGCATTCTCAAATACTCCCCAAATAATGCAGTAAGAGAAGGTGCAGTAAAGCGGGAGCAAGTAGGACAGGTATATATCCAATGAAAATTGAAATGCATTCTCAAATACTCCCCAAATCGTTTCCTCTTTTGTCAGCTCATACCTCTCGTAAACAATATATCTCACGACATGGGTGGAAAAAATAATAAAAATCATGGCAAACAATTTAATTCTAACGATCCCACAACCAATGCCACCGTACTTGCCGTATAAATAATTGAGAAGGCGAATCATGTTGGACACTCGATAGCCACGAAACCAAATATAATCAAGAGGAACAATTAAAGGGATGTAACGAATTACTTGAATAAGCTCATCAAAAAACCTCTCTCTGAATACACCGGTAATGAAAAGCGCGACGAACATGTCACCCACCGCGTAGATAATATACGCATTTAATGACACTGTCGGAATCAAAAGCAGAATGGAAAGAAGTGTGGTGAACGGAAATGAGCAAAAATCAAAAATGCGCTTTATCCATGAAAACGTGCTAGTGACTTGATAAGGAGTGGATGTGAGGAGGTAGAAAGGACAACCCCAGAAGAAAAATGGGAATGTGGTAAGACCAAAAGTCCAGGACCAATAGGTTGATGGAGAAGATTCCCCATTGTTCTTAATTATTCCCACTGTTTCCTGCTGAACGTTATTGCAATTACTATTTGTCTTGATTTCTACCAAGGCCGGATAAGTTTTCATTGGGGCACTTTGAGAATTTCTTAATTTTTTGGTGTAAGGCTCAAGTTGTTTTTCTAATAGATGCATGAGTATATAGATGAGATGACAGACAGCTTGTTGAGCACTTTTAAAAGTATTTTATTGTGTAAAAGTGGCTTATGGACTATTGGCTTTTGCTTTGACCTAATCCTAAAAGGTGGTGGGCTTTAATTTAAGTAATGAGCTCCAAACAATATAAAATATGCATCGAAATAGTATGTAAAATGTAATGCAAAAGTACTGCAAACATAGAAAGGAGAAAACTATGTTTCACATAAACTTGATAAAAATTCGGAGACTCTTGAATGTGGATCAATAAAATATGATCGATAAGTAGATATTTTTTTTTTTTCAGAGAAGAGTGTGATGTAAAAGAAAATTGCCATTTCGTGTCAATTTGCTTTCCATTTGTACCTGATAATTTTAGCTAAAAACATGTAAAACGGAACATTTTCAACATATTCATTATCGTTTGCGCATTGTTAGTTTGTGCGTGCGTGAGATATTTGGGCACTTGTAAAATTCTGAAAGAATAGCAAATGTCGTGTTTGTATATGTCTGGAATGTTTTATTTTTCACATTTTGATTTTGATTGTGTAAAGCTAGTTCTGGTCAAATGTTTTCACTTTAGAATTTAGATAGGTTCATATTTTTATCCACCAATGCCTTGGTATTCATCTATAGCATTGCCCAAAAGGTCTACAATGGTCTGGGCATGGAAACTACCAACACCTTCCTCGCCGCCAACGTCTTCTTCTTCGTCCTCCTCCTCCTCTGGAGTTGAGACTTCTTTCAAATCTAGTAGTCTCAACACTGGCAAAATATAGTAATCTCTTACTTCTGGCACGTTTGCAGCAAACTGTCTCAAAATGTCTGTGTACTTTTCCTTGATTAGGGAATGAACCTCTGGGCCAGTATTTTCGATCACGTTTCGAAGAGTAAATAATGCCCCTTTCTGAGAAAAATATTTTTTAAGAAGCAAATTGGTCAACTTTTTTTAAAATTCAAACAATTAAACGTAAGCATCCTTATTGTTTCTTACCAAAATGGTTATGTCGGAATCATTTTCATTCATCATTTGATAAAGAAGCTCGATGCCTTTTTTATTGAGCAACTGGGATACTTGACAGGCATTTCCGAGGGTCATCATGGCACAACACGAAAGAGCAATGTCAATAATGTCCTTTTCTTTCTGTTTTTAGCATAATTTGGGATTCAGTGAAATTTTCTAATTTTATACTAAAATTTAAGCTAATTTTTTGTTTACCGTGTAGTAATTAATGCAGTCCACAACCCATTTTAAGAAAGTGTATGCAGAGCACTTTTCTCGTACAGTCGTATTTACTTACTAAAATTTAAGCTAATTTTTTGTTTACCGTGTAGTAATTAATGCAGTCCACAACCCATTTTAAGAAAGTGTATGCAGAGCACTTTTCTCGCACAGTCGTATTTACACAGAGGTACCGCAACAAGGATATCGTGTTTCTAATTAAAGTCTATCAAAAACGTAAATAATGGTGCATGTACATTATGAATCCAGCCACGACCTCATAACATTATACTTATGTTATGTTTCATTTAGGGTGCACTTTCATACCCTGTTTTTTGCATGAGCTTTAAAAATTGCACTTATGCCTGGAAGAACATTTCCTGCCTCAATATGCAGGCACATGTCTTCGTTACAAGCCATCGTACCGAGAACAACGACAACGGAATTTAATGCACCATCATTTTCTTGAATACCTAAATGTAATCATGAATTTAATTATTAGTTATGCATGTGGTTTGATCCTTTTAATTTCACAAGAGTACAATGTTTCTTATTTACATACTCGGATCATTTAAGTATGCGGCAAGTATTGGCAAAATCCTTGTTCGAGCAATGACTCTCTTCCGCTCAGGTGCTCGGTTGTACACAAAGCGAACATCGTCACTCAATAGTAAAGCCTTCACTGAAGAGCACCACTAAAGGATATTTATAAAAAAAAAGGTTGTAAAATGATAAAATGTAATTATAGTTTAAAAAAGAATTATCAACACACCTCTTTAAGTAATGTACTGGAAGTACCAGTTTTAGAAATGATTGATACCAAAGGTTCCACAAGGCCGAGGTTCCAGGTGAAATTCTCTCGATTCTCTTCACATTTGATGGAGACATTCCTTAGGAGCTGAACAGCGAGAATGTGAGTCTCTTCTGAATTCGTCTTGCTGCAATAATAATTTTGTAAGCTTGCATTTAAAAGCTATTGCTAGTGGACTTAATTGGATGCATTTGATATTGATAACTTACTCCAACGCTTGGCTTATAATCTGCCAACCAATGTCATCCATAACTTCGGGATTACCTGGAGTTAGAGCATACAAAGTACGTAGTACAGCATCTCTACAATCGCTCGCTCCAGGACTGAATAAGATGAACACATTAAAAAATATTAAGGTGCACAATACTAGAAATCGAAGTAATGCAGCTCTGGGGGAGATATTCTTTATATGATTACGTAGGCGAGGGTACATCCATTGCTCCACTGAAGCAACAAGCTAACCACGCCCGACAAATGACATTGTATGCACCCGCAGCTAACATTTCCTCCCGGAGAATGACTCCTTCGGCAGCAATTAATAAAGCCAACTCATTCAGTTTTTTCGTCACATCCTCTATTTTCGGAACCTCTGTTTCGACCAGTTGCTGAAAATGGGATCAGGACGAATAACAAAATTTTAGTAAAAGTTGCTCACCACATTGTTTTTAATAAAAAGCGATTAACTATTGCTCACTTACCAAGACATCTGCAAGTATATCAGCCACACTGATGCCACTCCCGCTGACAGCGGATCCATGACCGCTGTGAAACGACATATTATTGTTATTATTATTTGAAAGTTCTTGTTGATTTTTGGGGTTTATGAGTATATGTGTGATGTTCCAAAAGCGTATGTCTGTGTGGGTTAAACTTAAAAGCTAAAAATTGCCAATATTGCTAAATATGAGATTATGAAGTTTGAAATGGAAAATGTAGTGACGAAGTTGAATTTTGGGATCAGTCAAGTTTTTTCATAATTCATAATTATTTACTTTTACAAACGTTACCATGAATTTTGTTGGACTGCTGGAATTACATACTACATTTAGTTTTATTCTCAAAAAGGCTAAATGGAATGAGTGTGGGGAACTGGAGAAATTATAAATGGCTCTTCACTCTTCACATCACTCATCATCATCATTGACATCTTCATCGTGTCTACTTTACTTGTCTTTAGTTGATTGAACAAAGGTGACTCAGCAGAGACATCTAGCAAATTTTTTCACAACTAATTTTGCAAGCTTCTTTCATTCAAAACACGGCAAGCCTCAGCGAGACCTAGTTGATTGAACAAAGGTGACTCAGCAGAGACATCTAGCAAATTTTTTCACAACTAATTTTGCAAGCTTTTTTCATTCAAAACACGGCAAGCCTCAGCGAGACCTCGCACCGTGCAGTTGAAAGTGGTTGACGTGGAATAAGGCAAGCCTTACTTGAGCTCGCAAAAATGCTTTAAGAGGGACATTGAGAAAGACAGGCACACAACTTGCCGATTCTCACAGATTCTCATTTTGGTGAACATTATCTCATTTGGATTGGAGGTGCATGGTCAAAAGCACACAACACATTGAGGTAATTTTTAATTTTTTAAATTTAATTATCTTGACCTCCGGGCCAAGAATAGAGGACGTCGACTAACTAATTTTACCCCCTTCGGTGATGAGGGCCAAGGTACGTAAAAAATATTTTAAAAATATTAATATTTTATTGTACTTTTGTTTGCAAAACATTTGGTCAGCATGGTGGTGGTGGTGCAAGCAAGTGTGATTTGTGTGATTGCTGGATAAAAGTTAATTGTTGTTATTATTTATTTGATTGCAGTGGCGTAAGAAGCGTATGCGTAGGCTGAAGCGAAAGCGCAGGAAGATGAGGGCGAGGTCGAAGTAAGGATCGTCGTGTCAGTTGTTGTTTCTACCACTCATAAACACCCGTGTTCGAGTTGCTGTAGAGTTGAGGACAAATAATAACATCCATCATCATCCAGGATCTGTAATTTGGAGTACAAGTTCCAGAGACCATTATTAGTTATTCAGCTTCATTTTGATCTCATCTTCTCGACAACTTGACCTTGTGCGACTGGTGGCAGCAGCAGCAAACCTTTCTCGACGATCTAGCTACCTCCCAGTTAGAAGATAAAATAACACTTTATTGACTAAATTCTTTAATTCTACTGGGATAATGTATGATTTCTTATTCAAAAATGTTTGTATTAAAACTTCCCTTTGTTTTCAATGGGATTCCAAAAAAAAATTCATACCGTTTTGATTGTGTGTATTTTACATTATGCAATGTGACTCTAGCTCCATATTCATTGAACTATTCCATGCCATTTAGGAACCTCATTTTAGATATTTTTAAAAGGCAGGCATATTACCTGATCGAAGTTTAAACAGTTTGCATATAGCATCATCAAAAAAATGCATGTTTTTAAATTAGAAGTAGCACATCTTAAGGAACTGCATTTTTCGCATTTATTTGAGGGCGACATTGTTACCAAAAATTTATACAAACTAAGCATCAATTAAGTCATAG
>JAHZMX010000805.1:4630-47207 GCA_027743895.1 Seira musarum | reverse complement strand
CCTATTTGAATGACTTATACTGAAATCGTCCATTTTAACCTATTTACGAGGTTGAAATTAAACAGGAATGTCCGCTCTCTTTTGTTATAGTAAGCTAGAATACATTTTACCTGTTCTTAGAGTAAACATCCGGCATAAGGTAGCCACAGCACGACACATGCTTATTAGCAAAACACAAACCTAGTGGAATACAAATGGTATTTATTTTTTACACCTTAAGTTGTTTGTGATTTTGATTATGTTACATCACCACTCAGGACTCGTTTCCGGGCGGGATCCTACATTATTGGTCGGTTTGGCACGTGCAAAGATACCTATCACTGGTTTATTTGGTATCTTAAGTACTTTCATTGTTTTCATTATAAAGTTGATTGATTTTGACTAGTCTTTGTTTTGAGACATTTTCCTAAACAAATGAACAAGAAACTCTTTTCTCAGCCCAGAATAGCGATTTCCAGAAATACGAAACAAAAATAATGCAGCTCTGGAAGTATGGCTTAAAGTAAATGGAAATTGCCTCCAGGAAGAAACTGTTGCCCAAGCTCTACAACTAAAATGACTTTTCTTCGTCAACAAAAACTATGAAAGTAAATGCGTTATCTTCCTCTTTATTTATTTTTTTTGTGCAACTCTGTCACTTTTTTATAACATAACATACAAGACTTATCTAATCTTTCTGATCCCCAGCCTACCAAGATATATGCTGAAACTAGTAAAATGTTAAGAATTTATACCTTCTTAGTAACCTAAACACTCACAGTTAGCGCAAACAAGCTACCAAAAGTTTTGTTCTTATTCAAAAACACCAATTCCGGTTAATTTTTTTCTTGTAAATCTATTTAATTGTTGCCAAACGGACACATACCCAATACATGTTACCGAGTACTTAATAAATGAGAAACTGTTGGGTTAGTAAAGTTGGTTAAAAATATTCGTGGGCGGGATGGTTGTGAGTAAATCAGGAGCTTGTATTTAACAAATCTTTAACTATCTCAGTTTAATCTTCAGCTTTGTAATTCTTTTTAAATTGCAGCAATTACCTTTAATCCAAAGCATAAAAATAAAGTTTAAAGGAGACGATAAATAAGAAGACAAAATTACAACGGTTTTCTCTGACATAAAACAATTTGCGTTCAGTTTAAATTATTGATTTACTTAGCTAGGTATACTTAATGTTTACAATAAGTATACTCACATTTAATAACATCTTCTACCACCATTATTTTTTTCTTTTAAGTTCTAGTTGAAGAATAGAAAGGTGATATGCTATATCATTTAAGTTCTGGTTACATACAAAAACCAGTTAGAAATTTCATATCCATTTTTTATTCTATGCAACTTGATATAATCTTCCTTTTACAGCCACCATTTCTACTGTTCGTTTTTTGTTCTTTAAAAGTTGCACCTTTTCTACTTTTACTTGAACAGCCACCGCTAGAAGTAGAAAGGGAATCCCTGGAAAAAGTTTTTTTTAGTTTCTAGTTCCTTTGCAGTTTGTTCTCTAGAAGACATCTTGAAAAAATCTTCTTAAAGACGAAAATGAGAAAGAAAAAGCGCATTTTTGTCTTCTGGCCCGCTTCATTTTCTTTAAAATCATGAGCTTCCAACTCTACCATAGATAATATTTCTTTTTTTTTCTTCTTCGTTTGGTTTTGGTGTAGGCACCCAAGAGAGGCGAAAACTTGGTGAAATCGATTCCCTGGGTAGCTCAGCTCTCATCGTCAGTCACTCGCAGAGCCCAGGCTAGTGCAGAACGTGCTTTCTATTTGTCCCGAACGTGAGAGCAAAGCAAGCTATTCTGTACCAAAGGTATTTTAGTGGCTTCGTAGGTGGTCCACTTGAAAAGCATTCTTTGTTGTTCTCTTCTCCTATGAGGCTACAGCATAGGACAATCAATTCAAGCCAATCAAAATCGAATCACCAATTATTTCTGTGGCGTTGTAAAAACGCAAACCAATCCGTACAATGGTAGAATAATAATACGTTGAGTGTTGTTGTTGCTGCTGCTATTATTATTGCAGTAAATGAAAATATTTTCGACAATCCACGTGGAAACATAAAAACTTAATAATCGTAATAACGTGGGGTGCTATACCGATTTCCAGCTGCGCTTTTCCTTTTATTCAGGATGGAAAGTAAAAACTTTGGGGATGAATCATTAATGAGGCGGAGCTGTCTAATGGCTTGGATTCCAAAGTTCTTTGGAGGACGACATGACACCCAAACAATTTTTTCGCTGCAGCACCACAAAATTAAAGCAATCAAGGAAAAACTAGTTTTTGGTGAAAGTTTCTAAGTCTCTTGAACGGGTTATTTTATTTTGAGTATATTGACTTGAACCTACTTTTTTGACGTATGGCGTGTCTTGTCAATGTCACAGCCATGTCACATGGTTTGGGCTTTGACATTTTTCATCTACCCATCACGATTGTCACCAATACTACCACGTCAATCTCGCCCTTTTCCATCAATAATTGCAAAAGCTAAGCTGCTGTAGGTAAACTGAAAGATGTTTGATGAAAAAAATCGAATTGCGCTTACCATTGGTTAATCAATTACGTTTGTACATTTCATTCTCTTTCTTTCAAAGTCAAAATCTCTCCAGCCAGTCTTACAATTATTCATGAAAGGACCGACGATGAATGCAAAAAAAATTGACGAAGACGTAGTAGGAAAGAATTAATGAAATGTCACCTCCTTCTTACATCATCTCATCATTTTTTGAAATATGTTCTCATCGTTCACGTATTCTGGTTTGGTCTTGAAAGTTTGCTAGAAGCATGCCTCTTTGAATAGTTCTCATGTTCGGACGAGTGAAATAAAAGTAAAAATCAGACTTCATTGAAAAGAAAATATTTTAAACGAAGTATCTGGAGCGTTACCCTCAAAGACATTTAAATTTCGTACTTTCGTACATTTCGTGCCGTAGCAGCAAATAAAAATCAACAGGCTTCAAAGCCAAAGGGTTTGCGAATTTCTTTCGCCAAACGGATTACATCCTTCTATACTTCTGCTGTGGAAGACGGGTAAGCGTGTTTCACTTTCTTGTTCTGATTTTTTTTCTTTTGAAAAAAATTAGAGACAGATTGCTCTTTTACCGGCCGGATGATTTACGAGGAAATAGGAACACTAATCTTATTTCACGAATTTTCAAAGACTTCTTCTGCAGACAAAATCCAGTGGGAGACATAATCCACAATAGAGTCCTCCCCCGCACTCCGCAGAAATAATCATTTTATTATTATGTAATAATAGAAAAATATAACTTAAGCTTGGCTTGGCTGTAGGTTCTAACTAGGGGATTGTCGTCTGGGGACTAAAAGTGCCTTTCTAAAGAGGAAAGATTCCTCATGGGACCTTATTTCATTCCCATTTTCCCGTCTTTTCATTTTCATTTGCATACAAAATAGCCAAAATAGGTATCCTCTTGAATAAAGAATTCTCTTTTTTTGCACACAAGCTTTGCTATTGCTCTCCTCAATCCAATTAGGTACGTGTACAGTCAGGACAAGATCAAGTCAGAAAAAGAGACAAAGACTCGACTTGACTGCATCAAAAAAGGAATTGTAAGTTTTTCCAGAAAATATACGCGACATTAAGTAAAGAAGGAGGAGATGAAAAAAGCAAGAAGCTTTTTTCACTTTCCTTTTTATTTCGAATGTTTTTTGATGATGGTTCCTGTTTTTCTTTAGAGGTCCCATCGGGCTGACTTGGTTTGGTCTTTGGAAAAGAAAGAAGAAGAAATAGGAAAATGTTGTGGAGGGTTTTTTCTGGTAATTTCCCTTTTGCAGAAAAAGTGGGACAGGAATAGGAAGAAGAGAAGAAAAAAATAAAATGCTAATTTGCGTAGGTATTGTAAAAAAATGGAAGACGGGAAAAAATCTGGAGGAAAAAAGTTTTAAGTTCGTTGACAATTCACGGCATTTGTTTCCGTTGCAAAAAAAGGATAGGAGAGAAAGCAACGATTCGAAAGTCGCAGATGAGATGAGGGAATAGGAATTAGTGACTTTTTCCATGAGTACAAAAACGACGTGAACATTCTTTAGTTACTCAATAAACAGATAGTTTTACAGTTTAGAAGCCAATATACGTTATACAAGGCCATACTACGGAGATAGTTGTAAAGTATTTAAGTTTGGTAATTTGAACGTGTGTGAAGGCAAAGAAAAGCCAAATTGCGATGGTAGGGGAAAATTAATGAATTTTACTAAAATAGTAGGAGGATGTTACCTCGTTCCATTGTGAAGTTGTGATGTAATCTAATTTAGGGTATTTAGCACGTTCGTAATTACAGCTCTCTAAAGCTGCACAAAGAAAAAATTGTGAAGAAAAGGGAAAATTATGCAAAAGGGGTGGATTGTGTGCCCTTTAAATATTAAAATGGGCTGGATTCAATTTAAAGGGTAATTATCTGGTTTTGTAACAGTTGAAACATGTGGATTTGATGCGACGTTTTAGAGAATCATTTCGATACTCGTTGTACTACACATGCGCCTCAGTTACATGATCTCTTTCACTTTTTTGTGCAGCCTTATCATGCTAAAAAATAAATAGAATATGTAGAAGGACATGATTGTCGCTTGTCATTTAAGAAATCGGACAAGGAATAGCGACATTAATGCAGCCAAAAATATTTACATAAGCACATTTGCTTCCGAAATAGTTTAGCAAATTGACTTGGGAAGTAAAAATGCTCGACTCAAACTACATAATGACATCGAGAAAAGATAAAATGCTTTTGTAAATGATAGTTATCCTTTTGATGATCACGCGACATGTACTTCGAGCTCATACGTAAAAAACTTAAAGACTGCAGAAGCATTCTATGCATTATTGAGCACTAAAGGAGACCGTATGTCTATAAAAAGCCAAGAAATTCAAAGTCAATCATAATGACTCAGGTAGACATTAAAATTTTTACTGGAGGGAAGTAGAAATGCGTCAAGTTCAAAGACAAAGTCGCTTCAAGGTTAGCTAATAAACTATTTAGTGGATTTTTCTAGTCAAAGGCCACTAATTGCATTTGTCACGACTTGCTTCAAGATTGCGAATGAAGATAAACTGATCTAGTTCGAATAGACTGGGCAGGGTAGTGGGTAAAGTGTTCCCAGGAAAAGGTGGACTTTGTTCATCAAATTTGGCTGTCGTGTCATAATTAGGTTTTCTAACTCCTTTAATGACGACAAGGTCGGAGTAAAAAAAAGTATTTGCTCATCAATGTAAAGTGGAGCACATGTTTTTTTAATGAAGGGAACACTACTTTTGGGAAAATCGGCAATTTTCTCGAAGTTGCCTTTCGTTTCACTAAAGTTACTTTCGTTTTTTGCATACGTTTGCCACACGAGCAGGAAAGAGAGACGTAATATTATGTCATTATGTGTATCCGAAAATTATATGATTGATGGATAGGATGGGAAAAGTGCTTTCAGTTTGAGTACAACTTGTCCATGACCTCTAAAAGAAAATTAACATTTTCCTGTTCGTTTGCTCAAAGACTACATTCGGAAATGGCCTTAGAAAAAATTGCAAAGGAGAACAGGAGAAAGTATGCTCACAGATATTCTTAGAGTCATGATTCTGACAAGACATATCGTGTCTTGAGCACTCTTTGCTTGCAGAATCCAACCCATACCTTCAAAACAAGCTTCGGTATAACTTTTGATGTGTACACCTGTCGTTTTCACTTCTTTTCCTTTCGTTGTGTTGTGAAAGTTATTGCCTGGCTTGCCCAGTGTGCTAGATTGACTAGCCTGAAGCAATTCCTGCGCTGTGAACTATAAAACAATCATGAATTTCATGTTTTAGTGGAAAACACGTTTCTGAAGTATGGGTCCGGTTACAATTCAATCATAGAGCAAAATATGCATAAAAACCACAGGTTTGCTCTAATGGTTGAACATTAAGAGCCATTTATTCGGCTTTTACATATTCTTGAACTGGGATTTTCTGCACAAATCAGTAAAGGTGAAAAATGTTTCTTCTCCAAGTTTCGGTATCGTGCGTGAGCATTTTGTCAAAGGAGTATGAACAGTATCTTGTGATGTGATCGATCGGAATTGTACAATTCAAAAGCTTTCAAAGAGGTAAACCAATTTTTTAAAATATTCTCTAAATATTCAAATCTGCATAGTATCACAAAGTCCATGCATACCTTTCTCATTGATGCTCAGTTCCTTTCAATGCGAAACTTCTTGATTGAAGAAATCGCTACACAAAATCATTAATTATGTTTATATCGAATTCATTGCCCTTGCTTGTTCAACATTTGCTTTCAAGGCTCTATTCAACTTTTCTTTGCTAATAAACGTTTTACGTTTATCTTCAACAACCATAATTTCTTCTACAATTTCTTAGAAGATAGAAGCAACGTAATAATAACGCGCTACAACTTTAGTATGTTTTTTAGCGTTACGATTTGTAAATTAAGGACAGATTACCAAGAGTTCCAAAAATACGTCATTCAAAATCCGACTTTATATGAAGTGTCTTGGCCCTCGAGGGAAACGTTTTCCAGTACATATATTTTTCGGTCCGAATCTCCCTTTTGTCAGTTTGCACAAGTTGCGCAGCTATATCTTAATATTTCACTAGCTTACTTTGCCTTAACTGGTCGGAATATTGTTTTTTTCACCTGGGCCAGAAGAACTAAATTTATTATAGTCTAAATTGTAAACAAAATTAAATATTTTAGTTTCCTTCTCATAAAAGCAAATGAAAGCTTTATACGCTCTTATAACATATTCCTTGATCCTTCTTTCCGTCATCAAAGGTTGAATTATTGCAAATAAAAGTCAAAGTGAAAGAATCAGGTTTATTTGACTCTTTGCAAATAACTTCAAAGAAAATTAAATTTTTAAAAAGAAAATTATTTAAATGCAATCAACCAATTTTGTCACACGAGTCTACACTTGCCAGAATATCCACCCCTCTTCTCGTCGGCAACGATCTTTACCCTTCGCCATTAGGTTTTCATAAGAAAAATACAAGTGTTCCCCTTTTATTCCATCTGGGATCAATTTGTCCTCTTTTTCTTGTACTTATTCTAATTCCTTCTTTCCGGAGGACGTGTTGCGTCAAGATGAAAGACAAAAACAAAATTGCAATTTAGCCTTCCTTTCTACGTTTTTGCTTTACACACATATTTTGTTATTACTTTTTTTTAGAAAAAAGCTCAGGATTACTGCAAACATATTTTTTCCCATTTGGCAATAAAAAAGGAAACAAAGTAAGTAGATAGGTGGAGTAGAATAAAAGGTGAGAACTAAAAAGAAAGAAGAATGAGGACGAGGGATTTCGCTCCCAGGGAAAATCCTATTTCTTCCAGTTCGGTTAAGTCAAACATGGCGTGGCAAGGCAAGCGTCTACAAAGCAAAAGCAACGTCGGTTCAATTCCCAACTGTCGACTACTAAAAAAGTCCATGGATGAATGTGTGTGTGGTTGGTATTGTCATCCTTATATATTTTTTCGTATCTCATTCATCTCTTCTGATCACATCACATCATCCTCTTCTTGGCAGAATGAAAGGTGGTGACACAAACAGAATAAAAAAGAAGTGAAGACAAGAACGACAGCTTTAAGCTTCGCTTGGTTTAGCTTACGTTGCGTATGGTTTTTGGTGTGGGTGAAAGGCCCCTTATGGATTGTGAAAGGATTGATTGGCGAAGGAAAAAAAAATAGAAGAGTGATTGCTCTTCAAGAACGAAGAAATGCTGAAATCAGATAGAATATGCATTAGATAGGGAGCAGATGGTTGGAATTTGTACGAAAATAGAATGTGCGGGGTAAATCGAGAATGTCTTTAATATCATTACATCCAGTTTGACTGAAAGGGAATGCGCCTAACCTCTCCAGCAAAAGGGACGATGACAATAACAGTACGTATTGACGTATAAGGCGGTTAAACCTTTTGTAAACATCGTTTATTATAAGTTAGATGATAGGGAAATGTTATTTCCAGGCGCTTCTACAACCAGGAAATGGTAAACACTATTGGAGTAGGCGGTGGGATGGGTGGTTAATTATGATATGAACATGAATGAGGAATGATAAATGTAGAGAAGATGGACAGGTAAAAAAGTAGCAGACCCTAAAACTAAAAGTAACTTATTGTTGGAGTTTTAGAATAGAACAAAAAATCTGTTTTTTCACGTGGATCACTTCTAGCAACTTGATTTAGACTAATGTGCACATGATTACTTGTTAGTTAAAGGTAATAGGTATTATTTGACTGCAGGTCAGAGAACAGATTTCTATTCCAGCGCTATTTCTGGACAAGACGGGTGAACAAAACAGACGGACAGACAGGATGTTATTTAGATAGTCCCTTCAAGTAGAGCTTCAAGGCTAAACAAGCTGTCATCGCGTAACTTATTACAACAGTCAGTTAACATTGACTCAACTTTTGTCCATTTAAATTACTTACCATTTGTGCTTTTCATAAATAAATAAAATCATGAGGATGTAATGACGTGTTTTCCAAGAGTAAACAAGAATATTAAACTACCTAAATACATAGGTCCCATTTCATTTCAAGTCTGGTTTGTTTTTCGGCATGTTGCTCATTTCTAGACTTGTGCTCATGGTTAGCAATCCTGAAATAATTAATGTTTGCTAAAGCTTTCATCACTCTGCTTTTGCCTTTGCCAATTCCCAGTCAAACAAAATTATTTATGGCGAAAGTCAGCTAATAAAAGTTAATCTTGCTTTCGTTCTTGTCAAGGCAAATACCTATTCATTTCAAACGTTTACTATTTGTTGAGGCTAAACGGAACTTAGCAGTGCTGAGTTTTAGGATTTCGTAATTAAGAAATTATCAAATACTCAAGAAATAGAAGGAAAAAGTTGTTACTGACTTATGTAATTCTTATACTTAGATTTATTTAATTAAAAAGTTATTCATCGGCTGATACTTATATTTATTGGAGGAACAATCGTTCACCACTCATTAAAATCGTTAGACAATTTCGTCGAATGATGACTCATGAGAGTACTTTAAACAAGACTGTCGAAGCACTGGTCAAGTTGCGTCTTTAGGTGCCACGATAAGTATTTTTCTTTTAGGAAAACACACATAATCAATATGTATTATCAAATTGGAAAAGTGGATTTCAGAGACATGAGTCTAATCTGTACCCAAAAAAAGAACACGGTAGCTCTAAATAACTATAATTGTATGAGACTGATCGTGAAACTAGTGATAAGAAAGTTATACTTACAGTGCAATGCAGCAATGCATATCCATAGAACTTCCTGAATTCAAAATTCTTATTCGCGTACAACTCTCATTCATTAATCTTTCAAGTTAGAGTTTGCATTGGTGGATTGAGTGTCTTTGATAAGAATATATTTTGCTAACTATTTCTGTATTCCCCTTATCTTAATATGAAGAGTCTAAACTTTTTCTCCAATTGTCTCGATTCATCCCTACTTTAGAAAGCTACTTTTGAGCATTTCACTACTTTTTTAATTTGAATTTCATATCACGTAAGAGGAAGCACATTAGTACACTATCAAAATTCGATAATCGTATCGTTACAGATCGTGCTCGTTTTATTATAGTGCTCACAGAGAGTACGAAAAATTCTTCCCACTATTTATCACGTTTGTTCAATAAGGCAAAAAAGCCTGATCTACCTACCCACTTTCCTATTTGGTATTCATTTTCCATCACACAAAAGGCATTAATAAAACAACGTGTGTTTGTATTTCTTTTTGTTGCTGTGCTGGAATAGAAGTGTAATCAAATATCAAAGCTGAAAGGATTCCGATTATATCAAAAAGAAAACCATTACCATATTTGGAGCAGTGGGATAAACAACTGGATCCGATATCCGATTACTTACAAAACAAACTTACTATCATGGTCACATTCAGCTCGTGAGAATGATAATGATTACGATTAGGCTAAACTAGACTGCATATTTATTTTTTGTAAAAAAACTTGCTATGAGTGCTAATGCAGAATTTGTGTATTCATTCATCCTCAATTCAAATTTACTAATACTGAGGTGAAAATTGAATCCAATTGCAATCCTTGAATTTTTTGCTGTTCAATTCATTCGACCAACTTATCTTGTGAATTGAAATGGAGAAACAAAGTGGAGAAATAAAAAAACGATTGTGATTGCCATTGCATTGTTTGCTGTTGTGTACACGTTTTCCAAAGAAAAAAGAATAATACTCGTACATATAATGGTAATCGCAATAATAATATGGTTTTCAAAATGCTTCAAAAGTTTTCCAATAAATTCTTGAAATAGCTTTTGGTAATGGCATTTAGTTGCGAAAGTGAAACGTGTTTTTTTGGGGGAGGGAGTGAAAGTAAAAGGAGTAAATAGACCGAGGTAAGTAACAATGTATCCACTTCCTGTGCTGCATGGATATCTTTGCCATTTTCATATTATTTTCCCTCAAAAGATTTTAAAAGTTTGGAAGAAAAAGTGATATTACACCTTTAATGGGAATCACTGTTTCCGGTAATTTAGTAAAAAAACGTATTTGAAAGACTTGGACCAGACACAAAGTAAAAAGTGAAAAAGTTTCAGTTAAGTTGGAGTAATATCGTTTGTCATTTGGTCGATCTGGTTCATACTACGTAGCTTTTATTTTCCTAAAGAAAAAAAAGCAGTTTTCAAGTCAAGTCAAACCAGGCCCGATTTAAAAACTTTCTTCCTTTTCAGAGAAAAAATGAAGTTTTTTTTTTGCAAAATGTAGGCGGGAATAATGTGACGGGAATTGCATAAAATTGGATGAATATGATCAATGGCGATAATGAGAAGAAAATTTTCTTTTAGTCTCGAGGGATTAATTATAGAGATTTTCCAGAACCAGAACCAATTCTACTTATGCACTACTTTAAGAAAAAAAGTAATTTTCAAAGAAGAAAGAAAAAGTTGTTTGAGTAGAGGAAACTGATCCTGAGCCGGAGTCTATTCGCAGTACTACATAAAATATTCTCTTTTTTTTGACTGTCCAGAACAGACATATTGTTTGAGGAAAGGAAATAAAAAGACAAGACGAGATGCTTTTACACTTCCCTACATTTACATTACATTACACACTGAAGCGGTTAAAGTCATCCTATCCGCTTATCCAAGCAAGAGAAAGAAGAAAGAGTTGAGTTGAGCGTATTTAGTCATTTTTTTCTACAATGTTCCATGCCATGTTTCTTTATCATCTTGTCATGTTCTCTGTCAACTTTCTTTTTTATGAGTCGAGTTGGCTAACACAACGCAAAAGTCGCTCACGCGAGAAATAAAAGTTCTTTGGGTTGAGCTAGTGCAACCGTGAAATGTGAAAAATACATATTCCACCTTTTAAAGTTTTTTTCTGCTTAATGTGATGTAATATGATTGTTGGTAATGTCAGACTTGACAAGGTATATATACATAAAACCATGCCTTATCTGCTGAAGATTTAACGACAGTTATCGCGTTTTAAGGCATAATACATACCTCATAAAATGGACCCTTATTGAGTTCTAAAAAATGACTTGTTGGATGTGATGTGACGAGCAACACTTCAACTCATCTCAACACATCTTGTAAAATGCAGTTGTAAGTGTGTTTATGAAGAGGAAATGCAGTTACAAGACACGAAAGGGTGATTTACAATGGTATGCATTTCGAGGTAAAGAAACAAACCATTAAAAACATTTTTATTTTTTAAAAGTCATAAAAATGTTTAAAGTCTGGATGTAGTTGAAAATGTATTTACGATAAGAGATGAATAAGAAGGTGCCGGAAGGGGAAATAAACGAAAAATTTAAGGTGTGGTCCCTGAAACGATAAATTATAGAAATAGATGAACTGAGATGAAGTAATATTTTCAGTAAAGGCTTTGAAATAAAATATGGTAAAGACTTTTGTGTACTTTTATTAAATGTATAAGTCAATTAACTGGATTTTAATTTTGATTGGCATGTGCTTTTGAAAAACAAACACTACTCCCAGACACTAAGTTAACTTGTTGGTTGTTGAGACTTTACTTACATAAGTTCAAAATTTTTCAGCGCCGATATAAGTCACTGAATTTAAAAAAATTGAAGAAATCTCTTCCAGTAGAATTAATGTTTATGACAAGACAATGCGCCTCCTTAGGATCTACTAAGAACAGAGTTGCTTCAATCCGACCTGAAAGTTTTTAAAATGTATTTTGAGTAAGGACAGAAGACCTTTTTCCTTTTTTTATCCACTTCCCGTTTGGATGATGACAATTCGCAAAGTTTACTTTTCTACAATTTCCATTGCCATCAAATCAAAGAAAGTAGAAGAGTTAGAGGATTAGATTATTATAGATGCCTGTTCTTTGTCATTGTCACCTGAAAAAAGGGAGTTGTAAACCAAACCACCAGGAACGGAACGGAAATGTGATACCCTACCTTTATACAGAGTAACTGGAGACGGATTACACATTTTTAAAGCCAGACCAAGCCACCTTTGAAAAGAAGAAATCCTTGCTCGGAAGAAAGATTGTGATTGTGACAAGTACAAGTCAAGTGAAATCAGTCGCAGTAGTCGGCGGTTAGTGCCTGGAAGCCACAAGCAGTTTTTACTTACAACATCTAAATCCAGTCACTTTCTTAGAAGAGGATCCAGGATATGATATCTTTCCGTTGTGACAGTTATGGATGATCGCGATCAAACTCAAACTACACCGAAGAAAAACTAAAATAAAAGAGAAGGGAAGTCGCTAAGTTTGTTAGTGTATCACTGCCAAAACCAAGTCAAGCCAAACCACAGAAAAGAAAATCTTTTTTTGACTGAGTTTTATCATTTTGCTTTTGATTAAATGGAATGGAAACACCAAGCCAAACTACATGTTTCGGCAAATCGTAATGAAGTTCCCCGGTGTCAATCTCAATATACCCCGGAGATAGATGGGAGGGGATAGAAAACAAAATTGATTACTGTTTGCGATGACGGTAGGTAGGTGCTTTATTTGTGAAATCCCCTTGAGGGGTAAATCTCAGAAAAAAATTGATGGATGTTATTACTCAAAGATAAAAATATAATATTCTGTTTGTGCTTACGGGTTGAGACATACTCCCTCCAGATAAGTATGAGTACGCAGAAAAACAGAGATTATTATGCTTTGATGTGATGACATAAGCTAGCACAAATACAAATTGCTTTCCTCCTACAAAAATCATGATCGCGTTAGTGTAAGATGTTACTGATGATAAGTATGATAGAAATCCATTTTCACTTCATTCGGGTCATTTTAAATATTAACCTTCCAAAAGAATTTCTCCTAAATTGGATAAATAATTCATATACTACATAATCCACAATGCATTCAGTACAGCGCATTCAAAATATTTGGGATCTTCTCTGTTCAAGAGCTAGTTAAATAAGATGAAAAATACTTTGCCTGTTATCGGTCTGTCATTTTTATTTATTTACCATTACGACACTACAAGGCACTTCCCTTGCTTATTTTACTGCAAAGCTTTGATCATAAATTTAAATTGAATATTAAGTCAACAAAACAACTTTACGTGAATGCATACCGGCATATTTTAAAGTACCACTAACAATTGACATTGACAGCCGTCAAATCATAAGTCATAAGTTATGGCATGTTCACAAAATTCACAAGAGAAAAACTTTTACTTCTCTTTGAACTTGCAGCTAAAGAAAATATTGTACATGGTTCTCAAAAACCTTCATTGGATGTTGATCAAAATAAATGGATTCATTCAGTTATTGAGTCTTCTTGAGTAAATACAATTTTTTGACATGAAAGAGTGAAGTCCACGATTTTTGAAGGCCAAGAATAAGGAATTGTGGGTAAATTTTTTATTCAAGGAAAAATTAAAATATTAAAAGATTCCAACACACAACACATTGCCAGAACTTTTTCATTCTGTCTCCCTTCCAATGCTTTCACTGGATTGACATTTCCTCTGATGGACTTTACTGTTGCGTTTTGAAACCGTTTGCTTCTCCCATTCTATCTTACCATTTTCTTCGAGTCTTCGTCTAGGCCACACTCATTCCGTGACAGTTATGGATGATGTGCGGCCAGCCGGCGTAATCTGTGTCATCTGTCAGCTCGCCTGTGATCTATCACTCTGAAAAATACTATTCCTCCTTACTTCTCTAATCGCTTATCTCTAATCCCCCTATAAGAAGGGAGTAGGAAACGAGGTCTCGGCTCCTCAATTCACGAGCGACCGACTTGACTCCATCACCATCATAGTCAGAAGTCATCAGCGTCAAGGAAAATTAGCGAGGTGAGACAGACAAACCCAGGCCATCCCCATGGCCATAAAAATTAGCCAGCCCGCGCATTAGACCCTCTTCTGATGAATTAATTCGACAACCGTAAATTATCCAATGAGAATAGAGTCGCAACTCTTTCACCACCACCACACACTCACGGCCACTGCCACAGTCAGACGCACTGGTATATCCTATTGTAATCTCTGCATGAAAGAAATCTCTTTTTGATTTCCTTCTCCCGTGAGATGTGGCTTCCTACTCTTCTTTTCCCTTCACAAACAAAAAAAAACTTCCCTGTCAAAAGAATGAATGGTTCCGTTCTGTCCTAAGCTGGTTAACGGCAAAGAAAGCCAACTTTTTTTAATGAGTTCTTTTTCCTACTTCTCCGTGAAGATCTAAAGGCTCTGATGATGATGGTGGTATGGTTGCTTCCTTCTTGTTTCTGTATTCAAATCCATCTCACCAAAAACAATTTTTTTTCTTTATACTATCTCGAGAAAAAAAAATTATTCAAGCGAGCAACACGGGAACAGAATAAAACGTTGCACTTTCTTTTCAATTACGAGGTGTGCTTCTTCTATGTAGAATCATAGGATCCGACCCACATCATTTTCTATTGTATCCATATTTCGTAGCATATTTCGCGTCGGAGAAGGGATGATAACGAAATGAATGCTACTTCTGAGCTGGGGATAATAAGATACGAAGTATATCTATGCATGAACTACTAATTTACATAAGTAAACTGTTGAAAATAGACATGGGAGCTGGTAGTGCCTAGAGTTTCCTGGCCTGACCAGATTGCCAAGCGTTGGTACTTATTCGATAACATTTTCTCTTCTCCGTGAATTTCTAATGAGAGCAAAGAGGATAAAAAAATCTTTGCTCATATTCCTCATCGCCGTCATAATTCTTGTGAAATAAGCAGAGTGGAACTGGAACAAAGCACAAAGGATGCGTGGCAGTATCCTGGCATGGCGCAGTTGTAATTTTGCACATTTTCATTGTTTCCATATTTCACGAGAAAGAGGATGGTAATACATTAAATATATACAAAATGGGAATTTCCTAAGCATTTTTGGAGGAAAACATGTAGACGAGAGGGAAAAGAGAAAACAAGGATTGCATTCATTTTATCGTGACGGTAGACTGAAGATTGCATTTTTATCCATCCTTCCGCAAAAATGTTTTATATTATGATTATGAGTCATACGTAAGCGAAGCCACCCATTTCACTTTACTCTTTTCTGGAGAATATGCCAAGTATTTTCTTACAGAGTAGGTCGCTGATGCTGATGGTGTGGATATAGCTATCTATCAGAATTGTGATTTGTAATTGAAAAAAAAACCTTCTGAGATTTACTCAGAGCTTCAATCATAGCACATTTTAGATGAAACCATATGCCACATACTTATTTTGCCTCGACCAAAGAACACTCAATTTTCGACAAGTGAGAAGAGATGAGATGAGCGTGTAATCATAATCGTATCGGTAAGAATAATATTTAGATTATGGTTTAGCAGCCCCGGTCTGGTCTTCTGGCGGTTGGTTGGCATTGATGTGGTTGGTAACATGTATAGCTACTCACACAATGTTTCACTTCCCTTGATTTTCATTCCCACTTGCTTTGCTTTAAGGCTTATGGGGATTACAATTGAATGAGGACTCGTCGAAGAGCTGGAGTTGGAGTGTTACGATACGGCTGGTGGCTCAAGCCGGACTCCAAGTATTCATTCCATATTCCATCTTCTTCGCCTTCTCGCATTCATGGAAAAATTGTGGTTTGGTTACTGCTTGTGTTAGATTCGATCTGGATGATGATGATGTTTTAGGCCAGACCACAAAATCCAGTGGAGTGAGTGGTGCTGTGGTATGTAGGGAGTTGAGCTATTTTTTTCATGTTTAATCATCGGATTATGACCAGAGCACAGCTGCGAAACAGGATTTATGGTGAAGATGATTTACATTGAATAATCTTGGCATTATTTCGATGAAAAGAATATGATTGTCAATATCTGCAGCATCTAAAACGCATGAAGTAAAGTCATATTCATAAGTGGTGTAGCAGAATGAATTTCACTGGAAAAAGTACGCGTGAATCCTAAAATACAAAAATATAAAGCTTAAATTTTGTTCTTTTCTTTATCCATACAGGTTTGGTTCATCAAAGGCCTGTATCACGTGAGTTGTGTACAATCCACGAGTGAAAATGGCCGTCTTCCAGCAAAAATGACAATTTGACCAGTGGAGATGTCAAGTTCGCGTTATCTGAAATCATTTTGACGTTTTATATAACTCTTGTAACATGTCCCAGTGTTCGAAAAAAACTCGATCGATTCCCATTCCAAAACGATAGTGTCAAAGTATTAATTTGAAAAATAAATAGTATCAACATAATGGGCCGTTTCGAATCACCCTTCCAAGTGCTTGGCCTCTTCCTCGCCGCATCGGTGGTCAGCGTAGGCGTAATTTTCTTCGTGAATGCTGAAGCACATAACAGACTCGCCGCATCTCAAAATGGTAAGTTTTAAAAAGAAATTGTTGCTATTTCTTTCAAGATCGACTTAACTTACGAAAGCATTATACACATATGCTTCGGCACAGCAGTAGTCACTTTTCCTTTTCATTCGTATCCGGCGAGTCGAAAAAATTGCTCCGCAGAGTCTTCTCCCTTTTGTTCACTTCTTAGAAGAATGAAGGATGTCATGTCATCCCCATATTTGGCTCCTTTGTCATAGTCATATTATAATGTCACAGTCATGTTCATGTTGTTTGCTCGTTCTTTCTAGAGAAAACATACAAGGAAGAAGCAAGCTAGGAAGTCTGTATTTTTCTTGGAAAAAGTACTTTCCCTTCTCGTTTGAAATGCATGGAATTTTCACTTAGGACAGAGGCACAGACATTGCACTCGCACTCAATGACTCAACCCATTTTCCAACAAAGCCCTACATATTTTTAAGCCATGAGCTGAGTCACCATATTCCTCCATTGGGTTTATGTGTATGTACCCTCCTTTCTCCTTTTCTCTTGTCGGTATCACCAGGAGGTCAAGTCAAGAATAGGAATGTAGAATTAGGGATTTGCAGAAAAAGGACACTGTTCGGTCTCAATAAAATTTCATGAAGGCGATGGCATGACGCAAAAAAAGACGGATTGCTACTCATCAAATTGTCAGAAGCATCTTGCTTTGAAGTAGTTTAGTTGTTGTGCGGCATCTTCTTCAGTCCTCTCTACTTTTCTGAAAACAAGAAGAAATGATAATGACTACGAGAAGGACGGATGCATAATAATGATACTATGATGGTAGAACAAAGACACGTAAATTAAATGGTTATCACAGCAATTCCATTTAATGAGATGATGGTGATGTGGTGATGACTTGACAAAAACATCTTTGCAATTCACAAACAATACAATCTGCTATTCCATCATCATCATCTTCATCACAGAAAAATCATTATTGTGGATTGTGGACTGAAATGGACTGGACTGCGGAGTAGCGGAGCAATAAAGGGAATGAAAATGATAAAAGAAAGCTGAGGAATGATCACCATTGTGTTTTCTTCACTCTCCTGTGTGCCACTCGGAGATGAAATGAAGGAAGGGATAGAGTAATTAAGACCAGACTTAGCATAGCTTGGCATGCCATCCCATTATGCATTTTTGACGTAAAGTGCTTCCTAGCGTGATGATAAGGCTTTGTCATGCGAAGAAGATTGAGAAGAGGAAAAGAGCATGTCATGTCAAGCCATTCATTTTGATGAAGACTACCCCTCACTCCTTTTTTATTACTTGGACGGATGGACAAAAGGACTAGAAAAATACAAATTTTTTGTTTCAGAAGAAGAAAAAGGCTTTTCTAATGAGACCTATTTTCCCTAGAATCACTTATTTTCTTTGGAGAGAGGATGTTCATAATAGGCAGTGAAAACAGGAAAAGATGTTACTTTTTATTATTACTGCTGCTGCTTCGGTTTTTTTTTTTTTTTTGTTGAGTGAAGCACATCATCTTCCGAAAAAGGGAAACAATTTTTTTGCTGAAAATGGAAAGCCCTTGTTTTAAACTGGGAATATACTTGACTACTGCTTTGACTTGACTATCATGTCATTTGCACATGGCGTCGTCCACTACAAAAAAAATCCCTCTTGTGGAGTCGAAGTTAGTGGTAGAGAGAAGTAGAGTGGATAGGCTCTTTTTCAAAAGAGGGCTTGGAAATGAGAAGTGAGCAATGTTTTTTTCGGGAGATGATAATTAAAAAAAGATGATGATGACGACGTGCCATGCCATGGTTCCTGGAACAGAACAGGATAGAATGTAACTCTTTCCTGAAGTAGAGGAGCTTAAGCAAGAGCTGGCTGGAAAAGACAGAAGCAACATAACATCATCATTCAGGAGTGAGGATGATGATGGCGGATACTTGGTCATATATATCATGCAGTCGTAAAAGGTTTCTTCAGATAAGCATCTCCAAAATGGGGGAAAGTTTATGGCGGGTGTGTGTGTGTGTGTGGTATGGTGCCATGTGCCGTTTGCTAGAGTTCAAAACTAGTGAAACTTTGCGGAGGAAAATTTTGATCTCTTTACTCTTTTAATGTTTGTTAGATTATTGCATAAAAGTTAAAGCTGTTGTATTAGAGGAAAAATAGTTGTGAGTTGTTAGCTGTGACCAGCGACAGACAGAAAAACATAAAACATTGCTGTTTTTTGTGCTATCCCGATCATTCGTGTGAGAGTGTGCTTTCAAGATTCCGATCCGGAAGCATAGACTGTGAGAAGACCGAGTTTGGAGTAAAAAAATAGTGTTTTGGAAGAGAAGTTGAACGTAGGTCATAATTCATCGGGTATCACATCATGCATCTTATACTCTCAGCATTTTTTCTCTTTGAACCTAACTTGCCTGGAGGTTCCGGTTCTATCAAAATAGTAACGTTATTCAATTTGATAAAACCGTTTAAAATTTAATAGAGGTGGGTTGAAATGTTGAATAGCAAACAGGAATCTTTTAACTGAAAAGAAAGATGTACATATCAAGCAATATTATGTGATCGAGTTTACGTTATGTTGTGAACTGTGAACCAATCCATGTAATTTGCATGAATATGGACAGAACAAAATAAATTGCGATTATATTTCAGGCTTATCAGAAAAAGGTGCGGTAGAACGATTTCTGAATTTTAAATTAAAATGTTTTATGGATTTTGCAAACATTCGACGCCCACGTGAATAAACAAAAAATTCTAAATGTAAACATAGCTGAAGCAAAAAAATATTATTTGCATAATTTATGATAAGAAGTCGGTGGAAGGAAGATAAAAATTTGACTGCTTTTAATAGATCAATTATTAAATATTTTGGGATATCTGTCTGCTTTATTAGTTTTGAAACCTCTCTGGATTAGAAAACATCCAAAGAATTTTGCATTCTGTTTTCTATCATTCACATTTTTCCAGAGTACAAATGTACATTTCATAAATAGATAATTGAACTGGTATTTAGAATAAAAACCGGCAAACGCGTCACATGATATTTCATTTTTTGGAAAGGAATGAAATAGGTCACTATAGTGGACTGGGTTGGATCGTGTGTAAAACAAGATAAATGTAAAAACGGGGTGATTTGTGGTTTTTTCCGCTACTCCTGTCAACCTGATTTACATGGAATGAAATAGGATCCACGGAATATTTCGTAGAAAAATAAAATGAAGTAGTACGTGACCTGTGTCCACCCAATCCAGGGATTTTGCCCTAAATATCACTGCCACAACAAAACTCCAAAGGTATAAGGAACACAACTGTATACAAAAATCACATAAATTTGATAGGATTTCAAATGTTCGCCGGATATTTTTTCGGGACTCGGATCGTTATCCATATATTGAGAATTTGCACTTGCAAAAATACGACTTTCTTGCTTGCATCATTGATGTGGATGTGTAAATAATTTCATTTCAGGCTAGAAGGAGAAAATGATAACACACGGAGGCATAAATGAAGCTGAATTTATGTTAAAATATGTTAAACTACTTTCGGGTTTTTTGTAGGGCAATGCAATAGGTGACTTAAGCATATTTTACGACTTTAAATTAAAACCTCCGTCTTTAATGTTACGACATGGCAATTTTTCAATTTTTGGGGGTTTCTTGTCTTCCACGGAAAATATTTTTTTGGTAATTTGCGGAATGTCTGGAAAGGCCATAAAAATCTGGATTTCATTATTCAGTATGACCATGTCGTCGTCTTCTGCCTTTCAAGTATATTTTAATGTCTTTTTTCTCGTAAAAATATGTGACTTCCTGTTAGTCTCTCCAACTAGTTTTTACATATAGATTAACTGATGTCACCCTTTCCTTCTAAAAAGAAAAGTGAAATCTTCCATATTACTTTTATGAGATCATCAAGATTGAGTCATGTCGTATCATGGATGGACGAACAAGGGCTTAATTGAGAATAAGAATATTTTTGGGAGGAAAAAGCATGGATAACGGTTTCCATGAATGATTATTATCATATCCCGGGGAAAATGGGTACTCGTGATTCACAATTTCGCATTTTCTTCCGTTTCGGTCTTGTTTACTGTCTCTCCATTCGTGTTGCGTTTAGCGTTACAACCAAACCAAACCACCCACCTACTAGCACCACAAACCCATACAATTTTTGGGTGCAGAATGAACTGGAAAATGACTTTTTTATGGGTTACGCGGCTGCTACTGCCAAAAATATATTTTTCCTGTGAATCCTAAATCCGGTCCTTGTTGGCTTACTACGTCGAACTTTAGTGACGATGATGATTCCATTTAAGCAACCAATAAGGCCACGAACAATATCAAGTCAACCAACCGTCCAGACATCATAATATCTTCGATTTCTTCTTATCGTTTATTATTATTGCTTTTTTGATAAGAAAAAAAAGTGTAACTGGCCAAGCCTTCCCAGCATCAGGCCATGGCTTGGGACCGACTCGGGAGATGGATGGATGAAGTGATGTGTCATTCGCAACGCATCACTTGATAAATGATCTTCGCCATTTTATGTAATTTCATGTTGGGTTCTGGAGGGAAAGGGAGGAATCCAAATCTGAGAAATTAAGTGTTCTCTGGTGCTATCATTATTACTTTCCGTTAACGCTGCTATGTATTTCATTAAATGTGATGATCAATGATGCCTTGTGCAATAAAAAAGAACCTCTGTGGTTTGGTATAGAGGCGTATATTTTTGGATCGATATTTCCTAGAAGAAATTATAATTTGCGCTGTATGGACTTGCGACAATTGAGGACAAAGATGATGATAATGATGATAGATAATAATTTCCGAACGGCTGTGTTAATAACGGAGGAAGAAAGGGTTGGAAATGGAATCGGATACAATACCTACCTTTATAATGTAACTGTAAATGAGAGTCTTTTCACGGAACAGAAAATATTTCGTTTCTTCCGACTCTCCAGATTTTTTCTCTGGAGCAGTCAATGATGACGTGATTTATAGACATTTTCCCTCTCTCGTCTGGTCTTTTCTTGTCCAGGAGGAAAAAAAAAATTTGGGGAAAGAAAATAGCAAGGCAAGTGGCAACAGCTTGAGATGCAATTCACCCAAAAAAAAACTCGTTCACAATCAGCCCCCATCCCATCCCATTCCAGGTTGCTATTGTGTTCCACACTGCTTTTCAAATTGAATTCTTCCTAAAGTATATTTCCAACTTCCTTTATTCGAATTGAATTGAATGGAATGGCGGGAAAAAATTGAATGTGATGCGGATTGAATTGAGAGATAAAAAAAAGATACGGTACGATACTTTTCGAATTGTGGAAAATGAAGGACAACAAAAAGGTGTCAAAATTGGATACATTTTTTATTAGAAAAGGCGAATGTTCATTTTTTCTTGTTTTATCTGTCCTTTGGAATGAAAAGAAAAAAACACAATCAAGATTCCCTTTTTTAGAATCTTTTGGGCGAAGAATCACGATGGAAAATCAAGTAATAAAAGAAGCTCTTCGAACAATGCAATGGATCGGAATGGAGTCGCCCACGTCACTGAGGCACTGGTATTGGGAGTAGTAGTAGCCTCTTTCTTTCTTGTCTCGTTTTCCATTAAAAACCGAAAGCTGTTCTAACAAAATAGAACAGAAGCAGTGAGACGAAACGACTACAGTGGTGTAACAAGCGTTTCTGAAATTTTTAGACGAGGTTATTGTGCCTTTTTCTTAGAGAACAATGAGACATGTACAATATGTGTGCGTACAAGGATGAAAACGGAGAAAGTGATATAGTAGGACTTTAACTTTATTTATGTTTTTTTCTTCTTTTGGGAATTCGTACATCTGTTCCCACAAAACTGAGCATTGATTACAAAAACAGCTAAAGAAGAAGAGGACGAGTCGAAAGAAAAGCGATTTCTTATTTTTGTTGAGCGTTGAGAGTGATATAATGGATGAAACGAGATGATGATATACCTATTTGATTTCATTGTCTGATTCCTTTTTTGTCTTTGCAGAACTTCCTGACTCTTACACGCAAGAGACGAGTGATGGGGATGATGTAGTTGGGCCATTATCATTACCACTTTCATCTTCCAAGTTTGTGTCGTCCTCCGAGCTTACTCAGAGTAGTTACGCAACAGATTCAGACTCGAATTACACTTCTTCGAGAAGGAGCAGCATACACTCACCGTCAAGCCCGTTCCAGGATGGCAATGGGATTTTAGATCTCGCAAACGCTGCAGGAACAGCCAACGTGACCTTACTTAATTTCCTGGAAGATGGGCTTGAGAAACTTTTATCCCTAATCAAACAGGCAAAGAACACGTACAAAAGTTACTATCTCTACGGTGGTGGGAAGGCAGTGGTAGTGACAACAGGAAGATCCTCCGCCGATATGGATGTTGAAGAGAATAAGAAGGCAAGTAATGATGATGAGGTGAAAGGAAGTAATAGTAATAGTAGTAGCTCTCCATCTGGGACTGGGGCTGGGCCTCATCATCCCAGACGGAGAAAAAAGAGAGAGGCTTCCGCTGAGAGAGATATTTTGGTGGATGCGGAAAGCTTAAAGATCAAGAATAGGAGTACCATTAGCGGCGAAGGAGCTCGTTTAAGAAGAGCCGTGATTTCGCAAAACAAGCGGAAGAAAATTGGAGAAAATGAGCCGTACTATTGGCAAATGCTGGAAGATAACAATAGTGACAACAACCACAATCACCATTATAGTCATCATCATCGAGATGAACGAAGCAGAGCAGAAGGCAGAGACAAGTCTTCCTCTGGAGGAAGTAGCAGCAGAACACATTATTCCAATTCCCAATATTCCCCTTATTATCCTCATCATTACAATCACAATCAGCAGCAGCAGAATGTGAATCAACCGGAAAACCATTACTTTCGTTCACCGCCTTCTTCCTCATCTTCGTCTTCTTCGGGGTTACTTGCTGCAGGTCCGGGACAAGCCCCAGCAGTTGCTAGTGCTTTCACTGGAGCAGCGGACTCTTCTTCGGGTGGTGGTGCTGCTTTGCACAGCGTCCATAACCCAACATCGGATTTTCACAAAATCCGACACGCAATGAACAAGTTGGGTGGAGGAGGGCTGGATATTTCGGTGGTGGAGAGAATGATTCTTGACACAAAGTCGAGTGGAAGAAGCCACTCTCCAGCGAGCTCTAGGGATCAACAACAACAACACTTTAATAACCGCGTTGGAGGAAGTAGTGGTGGCAGGCATCTTCTGTCAGGAATAAATGGTGCTCGTGATGAGGATTCGCCATCCCTTCCAACATCTTCATTGTTAACCACCGCGATTACAAAAACAACCCAAGGCCAACAAGACGAAGGGGGTGTTCAAAAACTAGGCCAGCAACAGCTGGCACAGTCTCTCCTGCCTCCCACGGTGACTTGGTTGGGTGGTGGAGAAAGCACTGCGGTTCGCTATCTTCCTCTCCCTTCCTCCTCATTGGCGACGGGATCGAAAAAGTCCGCTATGGAAAGGGAAGCAACAATAAAGATGATGATAACAGTGATGATAGTGATAATTATAGTGGTAATGCTTCTTACGGTGATAACACCATTGTATCCGGGGAGGACATTGAGATGGACGAATCCAGAAGAAGAATTCTGGATGAAGAAGATGTTGAGGAAGAAGAAATTATTCGACGACGGAATAATTCCCCACCACCTCCTGAGTCACAACCATCGACTCCACCCCATCACAGCCACGACGGGGCAAAGGGCCACAATGGAAAAGACTGCTATCACACCGACGATGTCCTCATTGTCGTCGCTATCACTTGTTGTCTTAACTTTGGTACGAAAATAGAAAATAAATTGTTTGAATTCATGCGTGAAGTGCATTATAAAATTGTCAATCATGTTCTATTTCCAGCTTTTGTTCTCGTCATTTGGGCGCTGGTCAGGTGGTTCTCCATTTCCAGTAATCCCAAAGAAAAAGACTTTCAAAACTTGTAAGTGCAATAAAATATGACGATTACGTTGAAAGCTCTTTCACGCATATTAAATTATTATGGAAATTTTATGCTTGCACGAACAAAATAAATTATGGAAAGAATAGTCTCTCAGAGCTTATCTAGCTTTCCCAGAAACGTCTTGACTTAAGAAAATATCTATGTGTACTAAAGTTGCATAATAGTGATTTACTTCTTATGCCTTTCAAATATTTATGTTATGCAAAAGGATTCTGTCCATGCCTTCCCATTTCACTGTAATTTTTTCCGCATTTTCTTTTCGAGCTTTTTCTCTCGAAATTCATCATCATATTGAATGCTACTTACTATTAGTAAATGAGAATAAATGCTCTCAACGCCATCGTTTCTTATGTTTATTTTTTCACACTCATGCCATCCGATTTTACTTCTTTACCTCATTCATGCATGCTTGCACACTGTCGAAAAATGAATTCCATTTTTACCCTTGTTTGATTTCCTTCCAATTTTTCCTTTTCTTTCGGAGAATTAAACGGTGGAAAAGTAAAAGGATCATTCATCCACGGAAAATCCTTTTCTTGTTGAATCCGATCCCCTTGAAGGCAAGGTGGGGCGAATGATGGTAGTGGATTCCGTCGATTCAGTGGAAAATGTGAATTACAAAACTGTCAATTCTGTTAAGTGTGTTTCGACGCAATTCGCCCTTTTAGTGGTAAAGTGGAAGAAAGGAGACTGCACCAGAGATATAACTGGAAAAAAGAAAAGTGGGAATGGTCGGGTCGGATTATAGTTATTATGCATGACAAGATATGATGATATTTGGATGAAAAAGAATTGAGGCTTTTTCACTGCACTATATAAATAACTGAGAAAGGATATAAGACGGTGCTTTCACTGATAGATTTCATTTAATAATAATAAAGAATCACATCTTGTTTGCTCACTTTTGGTGCTCCAGAAGTGCAAACGGGAAAAAGAAAGTTTCAAAGAGAGAAACTTTGGAATTGTTTATTATAGAGCGGAAAGTAAGAGATTTACTTTTTAAACCTTCAGCGATAAAATACACACGAAATGTACAAATACATCAGCAAAAGCAGTGATTTTCAATTCTTTAACATTAAAATATTCCATAGTAGAAATGTAACAAATGAGTAAACTGAAGAATAATTTTACGCGAATATGTACCAAAAATGGAGTATAATTAAATCTAATTCATCCCTTCAATACTTATAAAAAAATACTTTAATCAAAAGATATTGAAAAACTATCCTATCAAATTATTCAAACTTTACTTTTAAAAACTTTTCCGCTCTCTAATGCGAATATGCAAAATATAAATCTTAAGCCTATTCTATTTGAAATATATATCTGAATATTATTAAAGCAGTTTGCATACCTCTAGCTATAAAAAATCATGTGAAGCATGAAAATCTATTTTTATTGGTTTTCCGCCTTTTGATTCTTCTCATATTGGCATTCCCTTTGAACGATTCCGTTTTCCCTTGTTACGCAGTATGCGCTATCACTTTCACCTTCAGTGTCGTCACCACACCACAAAAAAGAAACTCCTGATTCTGCTCTTTTCAACTTTTCCTTATTCACCTGAATGAACAATTTCATTTTCCTGATGAAAGTGAAAGCAACTGTTCCTCTTTTCTTCTGATCCGACCACCAAAACGCGTGACTTAAGTATTTGCTCAGGCAGGCCAAATCAAGTCAGGCAACGTCTTCAGGCTGTAAAATGAAATTTGAATGGAGTAGAAATATTGAAATGAATTATATCTGCTTCCTTTCAGGGGAGACTGTGATGATGCTATGGATCCCACCATCGTATTTCACGGTGTGAATGAGGATCCGTGTTGGACACTTGCTGCTTCCGCTGCAGCATCACAAAGTGGAGCAGAAGGAAGGGGTGGTGGTGTCTCAAAGGACAATGGGGCACTACCATCCGCTGGAATGATGACCACGAGAAGTGGAAATATTGGGGGGATGGGAACCCACCCCGGTAGTGGTATGCTAGGTGCTAACCTCCTCGCCGCCACTGGTGGTGCAGGAGGAGGAGGGGGAGGTATGGTAGGAATGCTAGGAAGTATTCATTCTGTAAACAAAGTAGATTTATTCCCCACAATGGGGAAATTGTCGATGGGAGGAGGAGACGGACGAGGAAGTTCCTCGATGGGAGGCACTCCTGTGATGACAATGACCGCGGAGAGAAGACTACCGTACCAAAGCAATCTTCATATCGGAACAGGGGGAATTATTGGATTGGGAAGTGGGAGTGGCGGAATTATGGTGAGTGGGATTGGTGCTAATGTCTACTCCTTCAAACCTGAGCATGTGCCTACACACCATGGGAGCAGTGGGACAATGCACAGGTCATATTCGCAATCTATGGAGGACCTCCGATACTTACAGTAAAATACACTAGGAAAATTATGGCAAAGTAGCTCTGATGACTTTGCCGAAACTTTAGGTAAAATCATATTTCATTGTCCGTACTTGATAATTTTTTAAGTTTGTTAAAACTAAAGTTTTGCTTTTATTCCAGACAACACAAGACAATGTCGTCTTCGCATGAAAGTCATTCGGGAATATTTCACGGGAATCATAACGAAAATAAAAGATGTTTTATAACCTATTTATGACCCCAGTAAAAATATTTTAATTCCAAGATCAAATCGAACTTTTAACAATTGCAGAGTAGTGTGTACTATAATATAAAGTGAAGATACTAATGATATTAATTTAATTCTAATTAGGTTTAAATTCCTGAGTCCTATAGCTGGGATACGGAAACGTTAGATGGAAATCTTTCACTTTTTGAATGACATTTCAGAAATGACTTTTTGTATGAATGGATTTGTCCGAGACGTGATGTAAGTTTTATGTTTGTTTGCAGTTTAGCTAGTCTCCCAAAAAGGTAAAATCAAACCTAAGATAAATCAACAAATATTAAATTGTTTACTATTTATAGATGGTAAACTTCTATTTAAAATTTAGCTTTAAGTCTATATATTGTGTACATTCAAATGACAAAGTATTTATGATGTTTAAAGGTGTAATAAAAGCAATCGTCTTTGTTCGGTTTTCTCTAACGAAGTTAAATAATAATTAAAATTTATTAAAGAATTATTAGTGACTAATTGGTAGAGAAGACAGAATACGCTGAATAGGGTATAACTAATTACACGAATAGAAATTGATGTGATTTGTAAGATACAAGTGTGATTTATTTTTTAATTTATTTTTTCTTTTTTCTTTCCTCTTCTTCATCTTCATCTTCATCTTTCGCTTGTTCTGCTTTCTCGTCTCCCTTAAATGCATCTGCAATCTCTTTATCCACGTCGTCGACCTCTTCGTCTAAAAGTAAAGGATTGGGAGGAAAAAGTCAAAATTTAGTTAAAATGCTCAACTTCAAAGAACAATCCCATTAAACTTAATGAATTGAACAGGTGAACACTTACCATCATGGCCTAAATTCATAGCATTGGCTACGGCGTCGCCTTCTTCTGCTGTTGCTGCCGCGCTAGAACCGCCCTTCCCTCTCGTTACAGCATTTGACAATGAGGAACCTTTTTCATATCATAAAAATAGGAATTCGTTTTAGTTACATACAGGTGCGGGTACATATCTCAATGCTGGACAATAAATATTTATTTTTACCTTCTCCCTGAGCACTGGAAATACTTGCAGCATTGCCATCCTTTGCATTCGAGTTTGATCTCGCCGAACCGCCACCTTTTGCTTGTGAAAGACTAGTGGAGTTGCTATTTTCAGCGAGGGAATTGGATTCAGCATTGCCACCCTCGTTTGCCAATGCCGCGGCCTTTGAGCCACCACCTATTCAATTATGCGTTGAATTGAGCACATCGAGTCCTGATTCAAAAAATATTTTGGGTTATCAGTTTGACCGACCTTTAAGGGCCACACTGTTACTACTCGCATTTCCACCCTTTTGTGACACTGCGTTTGCTGAGGAGCCACCTCCCTTTGCAGCAAGAGCATTTGATGTCGCGTCACCCTTCTGTGACATGGCATTCGAACTTGCAGCTCCCGTGCCTCTTGATGTTGATGTGGATTTGGCAGAACCGTCTCCTTTGGTCAACGAACTACTTTTTGCTCCTCCAGCTGAACAGATGGAAATGATATTTTTAGTTTTTGTCGTCGTCAATTTTTTAAACAATTTGTGGAACAATGTCGGACTGATTTACCTCCGTATGTATCTGAAGTTGCCGTCGCATTACCCTGGTCCTTAGCCACGGCCAGTGTGGACGCACTAGTACCATTTGTTGCTGTCGCCTTTGCGTTTCCTCCAGTTTTTGAGATGGCATTACCAACAACGTTTCCGCTTTTACCTGGTGAATAAAAACTATTAGGTTAAAACGACTGAAGTTTATCTAAATTTTTTCACATGAAATATTTTTCCTACCTTTCGCTGCAGCAACTGCATCCTGATTTTGACCTCCTTCCCCTTCAGCTGGAGCTTGACCTTCTTCATCACCTTCACCACCTTCTCCTTCATCCGCGGGTGGAGGTGGAGCACCCTTACCTTTTCCTTTTTTAGCGGCTGCTTTAGGTTTCTTCCCTTTTTTGGGACCTACGAATGGAAAATAACGAAGGTTGGAATTCAATTGATTTAAAGAATTTTTTTGATTTTTGAAATTTAACCAACTCACTATCGTCATCGTCTCCGGGTATTGGAGAAGATATTATGTTATCCACTACGATCAACAGCACTAGGGCTATTCCAAATAACCTTAAAAACGTAGTTTTCTTCATTTTAAAATGTTTTAGTTCCTAATAAAATTATTAAACGTACTCCTTTACACTAATTATACGTAGAAGCCAGTATTGCTCATTAAAGGAGCGCCATTGCCGTTGTTCCAAAATACATTTCAGAGGTATAAATGCACATATAAAAAATCCCAATAAGGAATTCAATAGAATAAGACGTTGACTGCATTCGTCATACGTAATCACGGTAGTCGTAATTCAAGCAGTCATATTTATTTTATTGGCTTTTATCTGGGAACATGAGTTCGTTTGAGTGATACCTACTGAATGATTCCTATGTCGGGAGATTTTGATACCGGAAGTCTACTACCACCACTATTTGATGGCCCATTGTTCCGACTGTAGAATTCATTTACAACCGAGTAAATAAAAGCGGAATAATTACAGCAACTGATTAGACAGAGGGACCTTTACATGATCGCGTCAGCAAATTATAAAATAATTCGATATCGAAATGAGTGTTGCATTTGTTTTAACTTTACCTCTTAACATCATTTTAAAGTTTCACAGGATTAAGTGGACTGAACGAAAGATACCCAAATTAGAAAACTGCAAAAAATTATACAAGATACGGTCTGATACAGTTTATTTCTCATTTGGCAATAAAACTCTTAATATTCCATAAAGTTTATATTGGATTTTATAATCTCCAATACAGCAGACGCAGAGCATGTATGACAGAAAGAAAGTAGTAAATTTTTAACATTTTGACACGGCATAAAGATTTTCGTAACGTTAGAATGTGGAAAAGATAGATGCACATCCATGTTTCTGCTTCCGGGTGCATCTTGCATAAAACTTGCGTATGAGAACGGAAAGGTATTTATGGAGTTCAATTCTCGAAACATACTTGCAGAGGCTCTAGTCACAATCAACCTACTATTTTTGAAGGTATGGAACGATGTGTAACCAGGCTAATGGTACGAAGTGAAGCAAAGTGCATTCGCAAAAGTGATGAAGACTGGACAAGACAACCTGATCTTATTATAATGTGGTTTGAACCATTTCCAATTTTTTTTACTCGAAAGTTCAATATAGTTGTAATTAAAATAGTAATGATTTCTTTGCTATCGCACCAATAAAGGCTTCGAAGAGAAAATCTTTTAAAAAATTGTTTATTGATGATTATGGTTAGTTTCACATAAAACGGGGGTAAAATAAATTAAATGATAAATTACGAACACATTAAGTATATAATCCCCATACTTCTTCACATTGATTATGCATCTTTGAGTGAGTAAAAACTGTTAACTAGACCAGCCTGATCCAGAAGGCCATCCACCACCCATTCCGTTTCCACCTCCTGCAAGTGTGGCTTGTGAGAAAGCTAAAGGAATAACAAAATGTTGATAAGAGATAATGGAATAACAAAGCTTTTTCTTGATTTTAATTAAACCGTTGAGAAAAATTTAATGTGTGGCTAACCTGTTCCATTCGAAGTGGAGCTAGCACTAGCTGAGGCACCTGCAAGAAATTTATATTTAGTTCGAAATTCGGAATACTATACTGGCGAAAATCACTGAAAAATTTTACAGGAGATAAACTTACTTTCAGTCAAAATCACAGATTGCGTATTAACCTCCATTTTATTGGATACTGTTGCACTAACCGTCGCATTATCCCCCGTAGCATAGCCAATCTGGATTAAAAAAGTTAAAACATGGAATCATTTCAATTCGAAAGAAACAAATCTTAAAATTAATGTTGAGTTAGAGTTTGTACCGCGTTCGCTGTAGTAAATCCATTCCCAGCTGAAATTTTAAAAAAATTATTCAAATTATTTTTTAAATGCATTTATTTGCCTTTAAATATCAAATGTCATTAATCATTCTTAAAGTCTTACTTCCATCCTTTTCTGGCTTTGATGCTTGAGCAAGAGAGCCTCCTGTACCCAACGCATTTAAAATTGTAAGCATCTGATAAGGCAAATTAAAGTCCTGTGGAAGATCCTGGAATTTCTCTGGTGGAACACTGGGTTCCTTATTGTACACAAATGTTTCATTCTTTGTCATTTGACTCTGTTGTGGACCTTTGTTCTTCCCCAATTCCAATATATTCTCTAAGTAACTCGCGTAGTCCATGGTGGGTAGCTGATGGTAGGACGACAAAAGCTTATCCTTTGACACTTCATTTTGATTATCCTTCTCAGGCTCCTTTGGGTACGATGGCTGGGGTGGCAAGGCCGGGGTAGCAGGCGGTGACGGGAGATGAATCTGAGGTTTATTCTGATTTTGATTCTGCGTCAATTTAGACGTGGAGGGTATTGAATTTGGTTGTTGTTGGTACTGATGAAGTTGAGGCTGTGATTGAGTGTTATTCTGACTTGAATGTGATTGCTGTTGAGGACGATGCTGGTTTTGCTGATTCAAGTTGGAGTTGTAGTTATTTGGGAGTTTTCCAGGACGTGACACTACCTTGGGGAACTCTGGAACAGTTGGGAGGCTTATCGCTGCCTTTTGTCCATGTGCGAGTGGTTCTTTTTTACCTGCACTCACTTAAACCCATAAAAAATGAAATTAAAAAAAAAAGAATTCGATTTTATTTCTAAAATGGTTTAATCAAAATAAGTGTCAGTTCCATCGTACCGGTGCTGTAGGACACCCCTTCCACCACAGGAGTCAATAGGAGGTGCCATGAAATCACTGTTATTACCAGACAGACTCCGTGATGGAAGTAATTGTGCATGATTATATGGTTTAAAAACCTCGCGACTACACTAGAAAGACCGGATGAAGGTGACAATAACGAATGAGAAATGATATAAAGATACAAAGACACAAGATTGTAGCTTTGACGCTCAATGGGAAAGTTGTCGGAAGGCGTTTGGGTGTCATGCATGAATAATTTAGTTATGAATTGTAGGAACTTTTGAGGGTGACTAGTGATGAAATGATGATGCCTGTAGCATGTACCAGCTCAAGGGAAAAGGGAATGTTCTCTGAGTTCCACCCAAAAGAGACTTTACTAAAAATAGATTGAGAGAAATCAGGTCATGCTCCAGTTAAAAAGGTAGGAATCACTTTTATTTCTTCACGAACAAAGCAAGTAATGAAAGTACGACAAATTTTTGAAAATAAATAAATAAGGTAATTGATGACTTATTGCGTGAAGAAATGACTATGGCTTTTTTGAGATATCGCTATCTACTACTATTGCATTTGATGGAGAAGCCGTGGATGCTGACCCAACTGAAATTTCATAAGGCACAAATACACTATCAACTACGGTATTGCCATTCCCCATGTTGTGTGTCATTACTGTCTCGCTCGTGCCAGTTAATGCCGAGTCTGCACTTGTTTGGGCATTCGCTAATATTCCGGAAAATTGTACAACAGCTTCAGGTCCGTTAACATAATGATAAGCGTCGGCAGATCCAGCTGTCGTATTTTGGGAGCTACCTTGGGCGATTTGAGCTTCCTGAATTTCAAAGTAGTGTTTCAGCATGTAAATATAATTCTGATGAGTAGAGGAAAGCACTTGTTAATATTTGATTACATGAATGTTTGTCTGCAACGACTCTGAGACACCTAAGTTGGTTTGGCCAGTCATTGAAGCTTGGGTTTGTCCGACCTGGGTTTCCATTCCCATTTCCACCCTGTTGGAAACTTGATGGTTACCTGTGTTATCAACATTTGTTAAACAACCTCCTGATGAGGATGCTTCTGCTCCAAAGCCACCCGTGGCGTTTGAGGTTGAGAAATCAGAACAATTTGCTTGGGATGTGATGTGTGAGGTTGGACCGGAGGAGGAAGGGTAGGATGATACTCCCATTGAGGTTGCAGAATCACCTGTGACGACTCCTGAGATTCCAACTACCGATCCGGCACCATGTGAAGTTGCATTCGACTCAGCGTGTCCGAATGAGCCAACCGTGGAGTTTGAGACGAGATTATTGGTGAATCGGTTTTCTAAAAGTTTTGAGTAAATTTTTTTAAATGCTTAGCGTTTTAATCATAACTTTACGCTTCTTACGATTGTTGTATTGCGGCAGTCCTTGAGTATGTAGAAAACACAAGGTAAAAAATGACAATGCAAGATTTTGCATGTTGACAAATATAAAAATTTTCTTAAAGGAACAAAAAGTTTCCGAAGCTTCAGTTCAAGTCGTTCTTTCAATGCAATGATGGACTTCACGTGCTTGTGCTCTTTTTAATTCTGAGGGTTCTTTTATGCCTTAATCACCTTTTTCTCTAACTCGATAATAATGATTTACGGTAATGAGGCAAGATGTGCATTTCATAAATCCTAGAACCCTTCACCAAAAAAGTGGGAAATTTCCAATCTAAAAATAAATGCTTAAAGTGTGCCATCCAGTCACCCCACCCCTTCCGTTATTATACTGTTTGGATGTTTTATTTCTTCCCGAATAACTGACAAAGTTAATGACTTTTTACACGCTTAAAAATTTACAACTGCAACTCCTAAGTTGGAATAACGATAGAGTCGCAGTTTCCTGAAGCATTTAATCCAATCCCTTGTTGACCGGCTATGTATGTTCCAACCATTCCACCCTGGCAATTTGAAGCTAAAGAGCCTCCAACACTAGTAGAGGTATTACTAGGGAGATCTTGGCTCACACTTGAAGTTCCGTTCCAGTTTGCCCCAGTGCCACCACTGTTGATAATGCCGGAAGGGTAACCAGCAGCGATCATATTTGCGTTAGCCACCGAAGTTGAAAATGCAATTCCTGATGTTGTAGAGTTCTGAGCAACTAAAAATATATGCCTTGTATTTATCAATGATTTACGTTCAGTGTTTAAAATTAAAAAAAAAAATTCGAACCTTTTTCGAAATCAGATTCACTTTCACTTGCAAAATCCGAAACGGATTGCAGTAGAACTGTTTTTGCAGCAACAATTACGAGTAGCATTGCGATAACCCATATCAAAAATGTAAAACGGAACATTATGTACGAAACTTGCAAATACAACTTGATTCTCTCAGCTTCAAAAATATTCTGAAGTGAGGATGCAGGAAAACTGAGGAATATAACAACTTTGTCAGGAAAAAGGAAGAACAAAAACAACCTAATCCGATGATAATGAAATGTCCCGTTTTATTTACCAATAATCATAACCTCAATCATTTAAACTCTGACCAGAGACATGATTGCGTGAAAAAATATATGCAGAAATGGAGCATTGAGTGGCCGAAAATGTTTTAGGGAAACTAATAAGTTATTTTAATTTATTGAATAAATTACTAGAAAATAATATGAATCAGGGTATTTAATATTTAATAGTTCAAAGTAATTCCAACGACTCCACTTTTCTTTTTCTCCTCGTCTGTTTCTGGTGCATGACTGTTGTAGCTGGAATTGGTCGCAGATCCAATAGCAGTAGCATGGGACAATCCATCATCTAAAAATTCAAAGAAAAAATTTATAACGGTTTTAAATATCGTTTTATAGTTTCAAAAGACCAATGTGCCCAATTACTATTGTGTCCAATGCTATTTCCAGACAGAGATACAATTGAATGTTCTTCGGATCCAACGATTGGTCCAGTCTCTAGAGATTGGTTCGCGTTGAGGACGTTTCCGAATGGATCAATAGCGGAGTGGCTAAATGTAGTAGAGCCTTGAGGAGCTTTATATAAAAAATACATTTTAGATTCAAATAATTGGCAGGGCAGAAATAATAATATAAAATTAATTTTACCTCCTGCAAATCCTCCAGCAAATATGTTCATCACACCTGGTCCGGTTTCTCCTCCAACGCTAGACTGAGAATTGTGAGTTTGTCCAGCTATTCCCTAATATATTCAGGAAGGAAATTAAAATGCCTAATTTTTTTTTGTAATTAAACATTGTTAACTTTTGGTGTTGTGATTAAATCTTACCTCTCCAAACATTCCGACAGTGTAATTCATTTGAACTGTAAGTTCAACAAAATGTTTTGAAATGTGTACTAAACGAATAAAAATATTAATCATATTAAACTTGATTGTTTTTGGTTTTACTTGGAGCTGGGTGTTGATAAGGACCAGGGAATGGCAAGGATGGGTACCATCCAAACTTGGTGTCGCTCTCTCCCTTATTCCTTTCGTTGATCTCATGAGTTCCCGTTTGAGTGTTTGTCGCGTTGCAAAGCGCGTTTCCAACCGAATTCACATTCTCTCCAGAACCTGTACCCAAGTAGCCTTGTTGGCAATTAGATGATCCTGACGTTTGTGAGTTTAAGTTCGAGTTTTGATCTGCTGTGGCAGTTTGTGTTCCTTGAGCGGAGGTTTGACCACCCTGCCATGAATACGCTTGTGCAGAACCTACTTCTCCATTACCCTGGGCGGTGGTATTCACGAATCCTGAAACGCTGCCAGTTTGTTGAGAAGTCTCGCTAATGTTGGATGAGCGTCGTGGTTGCGGAGCTAAAACATTAAGTTGTCCCATTAATATTAAGTTAAATTAGAGTTAATTAATTATTTCATTTGGAGTCTTACCCGCTCTTTTGGCAATGATCCGAGCTGTCTTTCCTTCAACTTCATTGGTAAGTAAAATAGCACCGATGACTAAGGTCACATTCAAAATCAAAATTTTCTTGAACATTTTAAAAAGTATTTTAAACTGAAACGGTTGGAAAAAATAGATAATGCTCTTGAGGGGTAAGGATGGTCAGTGCTGCATGCGACGTACTCCTTCAGAAACTGTCACTTCATGACTCATGTAATTAGTTCCGTTGCCTTTCTCGTCTAAACTCGCAATCAGAATGAGATCACGACAAAAAAAGAAAACAGTTATTCCAGAAACCTATATTTATACGCGCAGCAGCTTCTTGCTTGATACATCTTCACAGCCGCGGGGCTGTAAAATCTACTTCTAAAAATATTTTTTCATGAATAAGGTTGGATCTCAAAGAAAGAGAAATGATGAAATGAATGGTGAATAGCTTAGGAAAGATCCAGAATGACAAATCAAACTTGATTAGAAGGGATAGCACAATTTTCTGTCATGATCTAATGAGGTAAGTAAGTACGCAAGGGATTAAAAATGAGCGTTGCTTTACATAAACCCTGGGCAAGTGAAATTGGGTACGATATTGACAATGAACGTACAACATGGTTCAAAGTTGTTCTAATTGATCAAAGTCCATCGACTGTCGTCATGTGCAAATCATTCAAGTTTCACGCGATCACCATCAGCCCTGTATTAAAACTAAAGGTAGTTAGGAGTGGTACTGGTAATGTGGGAATTTGGTCTAAGTGACCCGGACCAGTCACTTCCAAGAATGAGAGAAAGTGATTCCTATTCATGGTGCTTCGTCAGATTTAGTTGTTGGTGTTTCTTTTCTTTTCTTATCATTCAAACCGTACTTTCCGCTCCTGCCACCGTTAAAAGTGAGATTAAAAATTTGGAAACCATTTTTTGTAGTGTTTAATCATTTCTAGAAGAATTATTTGATTTAAAGGTGGAAATGAACGACAATCTGGAGAACCGGTGTGGAGTCACGGCGAGTCATGGAGTCAAGCGTATGCAACTGGAGAAGGGAGTGTCTTAGAAACTGATTCATGGACACATGTTGATAACCATGGAGGTCTACAAGTACAAGAAGTGACATCGGATGGAACTGTGATTGGATATGAAGTTGCTGGAATGACGAATTGTTCACAAGAGTCATATGCATACGCTTCAGGTGCCTGGTCTGCCAATGCGGTTGCTTATGGACTGTGTAACTCTACTGTTCTGTTAAACCAACCTGTGTCCAATGAAGGAGTGGGGAAGAACTAATTGGATGACCACCAAAAAATTAAGATTTACTTAAGTTGAGAAAACAGAGTTTGCGTTAAAACTTAAATTATTTTTATTTTGTTACGTTACGACTGGAGAAATTATATATAATCTTTCGATAAGATAAACATTTCGAAAATATTTTTCACTAAAACAAACTTCCATATCAACCACCCAATATCCTCATCATCACCTTCTTTGCATTGCTAGCCATTTTCAATTTGAAAATCAATATGTAAATATAAAGATATTTGTTATTAAGTAGTATATAGGTAAGTCAAAAATAGCACCAAGTCAATTTATAATTAAGCTCTAAGAAAATATTTCTTTAGTTGAAAAGATCATCATCACAACCGACGAGAAGCGGTTTCAGTGACATCCTCCGTGTCATCATCTTCCGGTTCGACAATGTTATTTACGGGAACGTACTGCTGGCGCTGGACTGGAGGAGGTCGTCTCCTCCTCGGTGCTACCGGTTTCTCAGGAAAACGTAGGCTATCGAAGTAATTGAAAACTGAAATATAAAAAAATATAAAGACGTGAATTTACTTTTTTCGCCAATGCGCAATAATTCTAAACATGTTTTTGAACGGTTTTAAAATTACGACAATGACTTACTGTGTGAAAGCACATTGAATAGCACTGCAAAAAACGCTACGACAAGGGTAATTATTACTTTGACTAGACCAACATAACTAGCCATATTACTAAAAATGTGTTTAACTTTTCTCGAAAATAATACGACATGAGATTTTACGAACAATTTTTTTATTCTAACATCAACTTGATCAACTACAGTTCAGACAAACTCGAATTATTAATAATCAATCAAATAAGAAAACCATTTGCAAAGACAAACTTGTCAAACAAAACAAAATCAACTACAGCAATAAAGTTTAAACTACTTCTTAATTTGATAATCCGTCATTTATAGGTAGTCAACATTGGAGCTCTTTTAGTGAATTTCCGAATGCTCATGTTACATGTTCATACCATAGCTTTGGCTTGATCTCTCAGCGAGTTCATGTTTTATTTCCACGAGCTAGCTTTGGTTTAATCACCTAAATTCTGGTGAAGCATTAAATGAGCTCATTGTTACGTAACGAAAATACAAGCTCTAAAAGTGATCTAGCAAACTCCTTGCTTTATTTCGACAGTTCAAAGAGCAAGCGGAAATAACAAATTTGATAACAAGTACCCTACAATCTAAAATTCACATAATCGAATGAAGAACTGTTTGTAAAATCTAATTCTAATTCCTAAAAACTATGGAGGAAAAATTGGCGAATATTAATATCACGATTCGCTCGAAATATGATAATATTCATTCTCGACACTACCATATTCAGCCATACATATTTATCTTCTTGTTGCATGCCACAAGCACATGAATGATACATATTAAATATCTTCTAATGTTTTAAGCTAAAGTCGAAGCTCGTTTCTTAAAAAAATCTAATCAGTTCAGTGTTCACACACTATAGCGAACGAAACAAACTGTTTGTGAGACAGACCTGGTCTAGGTTCTATTTTAACATTGCCAGGTACCTTCCTTCGTTTTTGTGGTCGTCGCGTCGGTGTCTGAGACGGAGACGGGCTCTTTCTTTCTACGATGCACTAGGAACTCACCTTTTCAGATTGAGGAGTGGAGTAGTTTGTTGTAACAAGCAAATGCAGAATCGAAAAGTAAATGCTTGCATTGATTTGCAGCAGCTGAAAACAAGAAATTAATAAATGCAAAAAAATATATTATGAGAAATATAAATAAATAACATAGCTTTATCTTACAACAACAAATTGAGCACAGTTATATTAATCATTAAAACTAAAATAATATGATAAACTGATGAGTCGACAAGAGTCCCTTTGCTCATGTCATCCTCCTTACTCTCGTAATAATCATAATCACCAGTGTCATCATCCGTGGCCTTTTCCCCAAAAATATCTGAGCTAGAGACCCAAACCTTTTTTGCAAAAAATATCTCATAGTGGAAATACATAACTGTGTAGCGAACATTCCCAACGCCATGCTTTTGATACGTCTCATTTAAATCTCTCTCTTTGATTTCTCCTTCTCCTTTGACCAGCCTCATTTCCGTGTAACCCTCAACACTTGTGTCCACTTCTATATATTCCAGTGGACGTATATTCCCCGCTAAATACTTTTGATCCGAGTACTCGCTGTAGATGAATGCAAATTTTGTCCATTGGTCATAAGTGATCCAAATTGGTTTCTCGAACACGGTCCACATTACATGAGTGAGACAAGGTGGAGTGGTCATAGATCCCATGTATGTATAATATCGGCCCATTGTCGGATAATAAAGAAAGTCTTCAAGAGAGAGTAGCCTGCTTTTGTATATCACCGACCTCCACGAATCCTTGTTCTTAGATCTCCAGAACATTTCTGCTGCTTGGGAGAGGACATCAAAGTTGCGGGTCCAGGAAGCCTTAGGGTCATCCGGATTTGTGGCACCGGAAGTGGCTACCTTCACAAGGACGCTGAGTACATGAACGTTTTTCCCTATATCGGAGTCTGATTCATTCATGAGCTTATACTGTGCAAGGGCTTCCCAATAAGTCAGGTTTTTCGGAGTGAAGTAGAGCTGTATTTCCATTCCAAATTGATTGTCATCGATTAAATGTTCTGACCCATTGAGTCGGTCGGATCCCACATGAAAAATGATGCGGTCCAAGAAGAGCTCCTTGTCGTTTCCTATTGCACCTTTGGTCACACCAGGTAGATCTTGACTCATGAGTTGGTCATCTTGCAGTTGTTCTTCCTCATCCTCATTTTCATCTCCAGTTAAGTCGTCAGCTTGGTGGGGCAAGAACTCCAGTGTCACTTAAATAAAAAAAGCACAGAACGTTGTAAAGTCCTTCTAAGAATCTGGCTCTCGTTCTACTAAAACAAACTTACACAAATCCGTGCCATCTTGAGGAAGAGACATTCGAAATCTAAAGAAATTGTCGTAATTGCTAAAAACAAACTCTTTAAAATTTACGTTTTCTTCTGCTTCCTTAGTGAGAATATTGATTGGAGATGGCATAGTACTGGCACATTCGTTTTCCATTTTCTTCCAACACTCCTTTCTCTGCTCCTCTTTATTCCCTTGAATTACACTCAACACTGCGTCTGAACAAAGGTACATTACAGACGCAGACTTCTTCAACTTCTTTTGCCAGCTTTGCCTGTCTTTTGGATGGGTGAAGTATTCAATCTCCACGTCATCCCAATTAGGGGGAGCTGGAAGATATTTCACGTTACTACTATTTTTATTTTTACTGCAAAAGAATGGAAAAGTTATTCTTCAATTATTTTAGTAAGGACTCACAAAGGAATCCGTCATACGTCCAAGCTGGATAAAACTCATCCGTGTAATTTTTTAATTGATCCATCTCTTCTCCATCTTCCTCTCCTTCATACACCAGATACTTCTGCTCCTCCGATCTATCAAGGTCGGCAGAGTCCTGCTTGTTCTTCTTTTTTCTTGTCTTTTTGCGAGGCCTATCCATTCCGGTTTTCAGGATTTCTGTCTCTAAGACCGAATGCATTAACCGCTTTTCTAACTCTTCCTTTGATTCTTTCGCATTGTCCGGCTTCCAATTTGCAGGCTTATTAAGTCTGAGAGCCCTACCATGCTTGTTAGACACCAAAGAATTGATAAAAGATTTGGTCGTGGGGGTAGTATTAATGCATTGTACGAGCATTAGAAGATAAACCAAGAACATTAATTTGGGCGGCATCGTAATGGCTTAATGTTTTTCCAATAAAATGATCATCAGACAGCTAAAAGCTGGTTCAGCTGGGACAAAACCAAATCTTGAAGCACTATACCCCAATTATAAACGTGATTTAAGATACAATTTTAGTCATTGCCTTGGTTTCCTAGGGAATTATTTAAAAAAGCTCATTGTGGTCACCTTTCAGAATGAACAGGAACCTTAATCAGGTCCTTTGAATTTTGTGCATAGTATGAACGACAGATGGACAAACATGTGCATTGAGAATATGTAGGGTGCAGATCCGGCCAAGACCAAGTTTAACTCGCAACTAAATGCATGCATCTTTTTCCATTCACAGATTGTGATTGTCATTTCGATAGTGAGCTTTATCACTATACAATCAAGCAAGAACAAGTCTAGATCCTGAACAATTGTCATCATTACTTATTATCATTTTCTTTACAACTCAAGGAGAGCAACATGGTTTGTTATGATTTTCTTCGTTTGACCTCAACAATTCAATACAGAAGAACTACGGACAAGACCACGGAACAAAGGAGATTTAATCAGATCAATTACATGATACTTAAAAGAAGATCATTGAAGTAATTCCTGATTCCTGGCTGATTAAAAATAAAAATTATTTTTGGTGGCGACGGCCATCCAAGTCTTCTCCAAAGAAAAAGAGTTTGACAAATTTTTCCTTCCGGATACAAATTTTCCTGAAGTTCAAATCAAAAATGAAACATTCATGTAAGTCTAACGCGGATCTTTCTTCGTCAATTTAGGTACCTATTCTACGACAGATTGCATTTATATATGGTTTGGTTAGCATTTAGAGTAAACGAATGATCCTTGAGATTTTTCCTTAGTCTTAGTTAGTCCTCAACAAAAATAGGGATTTGACATGCCACAAGCCATAGTGCAATATCTTCTTCGTGCAAACAATAACAAATGTATATAATGTATATAGTATGCATACCTTACACTCTATTTCTAGTTATGAGATTGCGATTGCAAAACCCGCTGAAATCATCATGAACTTCATCATAATTCATTAACAGCTTTTTCAATTTATGCGCATTTTTATAATAAAAATGTGAATGCCTATGAGTGTAGCGTAAGGGCAAGGTTGTCTCAAGCAATTTATTAATTTCCATGAATAATTGATTATTATTACAGTGAATCCCAATTGTCTTGTGTGCGTGTGTATGCGAAGTCAGCAAATTATCATTGAATTGCTACTTATTCGAAAATCATACTGTTCTCTTTCTGGTTTTATTTACAACTAGTGAAGCTCCCAGTTCTTTGAGTTGAATTTGAGGAAACAAAACTTGCCTCCGTCCAATTTCGTCGCCTCGATGATGGCAGTGGTATAAAGCTGATAATGTTATTTGTATACGTGCTATTGGTAATGTAATGTTATTGTGGTTCTGACACTCATAATGTGGTGATGTGATACACATATTCCGCCCTGCTGTAAGGTACGGTAGAACCTCGTGCGAGTCAACCCTACGCTTCACCGAGCTACCTTATGTCATGGCTTCATTGGAGCGTTACAAAGGTGAAGTAATGGGGCAAAACGACCTTAGCCAATGCAGAAGTCATCTTCTGTGGTTCGAACGTTAGCGTGATGGGCGGAATATCCACATATATTTAACATTATGGGATATTGTCGGAAATGAA